>CAXHJT010000002.1:0-50563 GCA_964016945.1 Microplitis deprimator
ATCAGCATCATCATCATCAAGATTATTTGAATCTTCAGGATCTGAGAGGATCACAGTATCAGCATCCTCAGAGCATTGAAGATCCTGCTTCGTAACCGCAGCAACAACACGGTCATGGAACTCTTCATGTTCCCGCTCGGATATTGCCCTATCTAATACGTAAAAGAATGGTGGAATAAAACCAATTACGATTACGTAATCTCTGGAATCCTGGGATCCGTCCCTGAGCCTGAAGTGCCACGCAACCCTTTCGTCGTTAATTTCTAAGGAAGCCTCCTCACCAAAGAAGGTGACGGTGGAATCCTTGATTGGCTCATTTGCCGACACTTTATCCCACAGTTGAGGTTCAATGAAGTATCTCACCTCTTCTACTGAGAAGCTTTGAACCCAGTGTTTCGGAAATAATACCGCATAACGTATACAATAATCATCTAAATGATTCTCTGTAATAAATAACAAAAAAGTAATAACGAAAAAGTATTATATAATAATTATAAGGTGTAAAAAAATAATACCTAAAGGACCGGGGTTTTTGAATTTATTGAGAACTCCGCGCCAGATACCAAAGAATGGATCGCGGGTGGCATTATAATAGAACCGCAGATCGGTTCTATTAGCATCTATGTTGGGGATACGGAACCACCAACACAGATCATTATGCTGAATATTTAATTCAGCTATTAATCCTTCCAATCGGAATAATGTTCCATCTAAACTATTTCCCTGACGAACAGCCCTTTCCAAAGCACGAACTATTAAATTCATCACTCCATCGATTAATCTTGGAAATCTAATCCACCGAATTGGTATGACTATATCATAGCTAAATGTGTTTCCCATCTACAGATCATACACATTTTTTTTAATATAAAAAAAAATATCTTTCAGCATATAAAATAAGGATTACTGCTAACTAACTTACCTTAATTATTTTTTCCTTAGTTATAAAAAAAGCTCCTTAATAAATCCTTCAAGTTACAATATTAAACAATAGTTCATAAACACTTTAAATCACCCACTGAATATTTTAGAAATAATATTAAATTTGTTCATAAACACTTGAAAACACCCACTGTATACTTCCAAAATAATTTTAAAACCGATTAAAGTAAATTCAAACAAAAATTTCTTTTAAAAGTCTTACTTCAACTGTCATCGACTCTTTCACGATCCATGAACTTTGTATAATGAGAGATCAATGTATAGCTTGACAATGAAATCACAGTCGAGTATCAAAAATTAATAAACAAACCCATATAACGTTCGCATGTGTAAGAAACACCCATAGAGCATCTCACTCTAACATGTAGTGATAGATATGGGGGTCTCACTTTAGCTTGGAATAATATACATATAATTCTATACTACAAGACTTTTTTTCTGAAAATCTATACGAACATATTATCCATTGTGAAATGAACTATGAAATTAACTATAATAATTTACTTTGTCTTATCCTATTTGTGTGAAAATCATTTTTTTTTTTCATATTAATTAAAAAGGTATACATTTAAAAGATATATTTGAAAATCTTTAAATATATCGATAAAATAGGGAATCATGTTAACTCTGCCATCTATCTGAAAAAAAGTCGATACTAAATCTTTATTATCCAACTTCTACAAAAATTCCATAGATTAACAGTTTTACCTATCTTTAGTAACATCATTTATTTTTTACATATATCTTTTCTAAAAGACATTATTATCGATCTCACGGTCTAAAGTAAATATATATTAAATTACATATGATACATGTATTCTCACATCTTTTTTCTACGATTTACCAAACATAAACATTTTTTATGATCCAAATCGTATATATAATAAATCTTATATTTGATATGTAATTCCAACATACCTACCCGAAATAAACAATTTTTATTACACCGCTTAATGAGATTTGTATTATCACCGATCTTTGGTACTTACATTCTCATTATTTATTTAACTTTTCGTTTTAAATCTCATATGTTAGTTCTCTACTTTATTTTTACATTTATTTAATTTATACCACCCAAGTAAATAATTTTTATAACACTCTTCTATGTAATTAAACATATCTATCATCGATCACTTTATCATCGGAAGTAAACAATTTTTATTACACCGCTTAATGAGATCTGTGCTAGCATTGAAATTTCATACTCATAATTCTTAAATTTATTATGTATTTCATACTCTCTGTGTTAAATCTTAAACGATCGTTGATGTTATTGATATATACATTTCTTATTAATCCGTACCACCCAAGTAAATAATTTTTATAACCCTCTTCTATGTAATTCCATATATCTGTCATCGATTACTCTATCACCGGAAGTAAACAATTTTTATTATACCGCTTAATGAGATTTGTACTAGCATCGATATTTGATACTCATAATTCTTAAATTTATTATGTATTTTTACTCTGTTTTAAATCTCAAACGATCGTTTATGTTATTGATATATACTTTTCTCTTTAATCTATACCATCCCAAGTAAATCATTTTTATAACATATCCCTTACGCTGCTTCATGAGATCTGTACTATCACCAATATTTGATACTCTCAGTCTCATACTTATGAAATTAAATTTTTTTTTACTCTCTGTGTGTGTTCCTCGTTTTGAATACTCAGAAACTTTGATAACATTACACCTATAGTCAAAACCTTAAATAGCTTGTGAAAACACACTTAACTTACAGTTGAAGTGTAAATCTTTATGTGAACACATCTTAAGATTTATATAAAATAATTATTCCTGATCCACAAGTGTTTGTGATCCGAAATTTTAATACACAGTGTTTTATCAAACAATTAAAAAAAATGTCCCAACGAGGTTTAGTTAAAGCTCTCCATGATTTAGTAAATACGGTAGCACAATCATATAATGATTTGCAATCGGAGGTGGTGGATGAAGAGCAATGCCAGAGGTGTTACAGTGTTTGTAATGATACAATAGACTATTTTAATACAATTTTGACAGATCCTAATACTACTGTTCAAGTGCGACGAAGTGTGCAAGCCAACATAGCAGTTCTTTGTTGGTACAGTAATCAGTTTCTACAACTAAGTGGGCAGGTAGCAGGTGGTGATTTAAGTGTAAATAATCAATCTATTAAATGGCAAGATCTTGAGAACGCTTTCTCGAATAACATTAAAACAGGATCAATAATCAACCGCTCTCACACTGACTTGAGAGATTTTTTAAATGTGTCTAAAGACATTGTCTTGGATAAAATCCAAGAAATGCTGGAAAACGTTGCAGGTGTTAAAGTGAATGTTGAACTATTTTGCAAATTTAAAAAAAATACATCGATCGAAGAAGAAGTCAAATCATTTAACACCAAGAGTCGGGCGATTTTACCTGCAACATCTTTAGCTGAGTGGTATACGGACTTTGTATACGATAAAATGTTAAACAAGGTGGAAGAATTTAATCAAAAGGATTCAGGGTGGAGTTTGACAGAGATTACCAATCTGGTTTTAACCATGTCAAAATACACACCTCTGCAAGGAGGGAGTTCAACATTTGTGAGGCTTCCTCGAGATATCCAGATGAAACGAGCTGTGCTCAACATAGAAAACTTTGATATGTACTGTTTTCTATGGAGCGTCGTTGCTGCGATTCATCTTCCCAACACTGGACATCCTGAGAGAACATCGGCGTATCCACATTATAGTGCTGTGCTAGAATATACAGGTATTAAATTTCCTATGACACTTAAACAAATCCCACAGTTTGAAAGACTAAATGACTTAACGATTAATGTATATGGTATTGAATCTCACTTTACAAAGAAAAAGTCTGAAAAAAGTATTATAATTCCATTATATTTAAGTAAATATTGTAAACCTAATAATAGAAAAACAGTCCACCTTTTAATGTTACAAGCTAATGTTAATTTAAATATGACAGGTAATGAGTATAAAGATTATGAGCCTATATATCATTTTGCTCTAATTAAAGATCTTTCACGATTAGTAAAAAGTCAGATATCAGCTTCGAAAAGCAAATTATTTTTTTGTGACCGATGCTTAAATCATTTTAAACTGGAAAAATCGTTTGAAGATCATAAAAAAGACTGTTTTGCATTAAATAAAGTTCACATGACATTTCTGACTGAAGAAAATAAAATTTTAAAGTTTAAAAATTACCAGTATAAAGATACTGTACCGTTTGTTGTCTATGCAGACCTAGAATGTACACTTGAGCCCCAAGAAAATGATAATTCTGACAAACATATACCACATAGTATAGCATTTTATCGTTTTTGCAGTTATAATAACAATTTATCTAAATTTGAACTTAATCGATCACAAACCTGCATCGAGTGGTTTGTAAAAAAATTAGAATGTTTAGCATTAGAAGTCGAATCATACTTGAAAAATCCTGTTGTTATGAAACCTCTGTCGAGACAACAAAAAGAGAGTCATGAGCAAGCAACTGTTTGTCATATTTGTGAAAGATCTATAACTTCTGTTACAGATAAATGCTACGATCACTGTCATTTTACTGGTAATTATCGCGGCCCAGCTCACTTATCTTGTAATATAAATTATAGAAAATCTCACACTATACCAATAGTATTTCATAATTTATCTGGTTACGATTCCCATTTTATAATTAAATCTTTATCAACCGGTTTCGAGGGTAAAATTACATTATTACCAATTAACAAAGAACGTTATATATCTTTTACGAAATATGTTGAAAATACGTCAGTTTGCTTACGTTTTATAGATTCATTCAGGTTTATGGCATCTAGTCTTGATAAATTAGCATCTAATCTAAATGATTGTGATAAACAGATTACTCAAAAACATTACAGTGATCCGGAAAAATTCAAATTAGTTACTCGAAAGGGTGTATTCCCATACGAGTACGTAACTGATATTGACAAACTTAATGACAAACAGTTGCCCGATCAGGACTCATTTTATTCTAAATTATCGAACGATGGCGTATCTGATAATGATTATGCCCTCGCTCAACTAGTTTGGAATAAATTTGATATCAAAACATTAGGGGAATATTCAGATTTATATTTAAAGACAGATGTCCTTCTTTTAGCTGACATATTTCAAAATTTCAGACATAGTTGTATGGCTACCTATAGCTTAGATCCTTTACATTACTATACGGCACCGGGACTTGCTTTCGATGCGATGTTAAAATATACAAATGTTGAACTCGAGTTATTTACTGATGCTGAAATGATGCTTTTTATTGAAAAAGGTATCAGGGGTGGTGTGTCTCAGTGTACAAATAGGTATGCAGCGGCAAATAATCGTTACATGAGATCTAACTTTGATTATAATAAAGCTGAATCCTATTTAATGTATTACGATGTAAATAATTTGTATGGTGCTGCTATGAGTATGCCGCTACCAAAAGGTTCATTTGAATGGGTTTACCCGCCTGAAGATCTTACTTTTGACGTCGATAACGTAGATCAATTTTTAGACGACATCGATAGTGTTGGTTATGTATTAGAAGTTGATCTACATTATCCTCAGCAATTGCATGATCTACATAAAGATTTACCACTATGTCCTGAACACTTTTTACCGCCGGGTAGCAAGTATACTAAATTATCGACAACTTTATATGATAAAAAAAATTATGTTATACATTATAAGAATTTGAAACAATGTTTAGATTTAGGATTAAAATTAACAAAGATTCACAGAGTTTTAAAATTTGAGCAGTCGCGCTGGCTTAAGTCATATATTGATAAAAATACAGATTGTAGAAAGGTTGCTAAAAATGAGTTGGAAAAAGACTTTTATAAACTTATGAATAATGCTGTTTTTGGTAAGACTATGGAAAATGTTAGAAAATACAAAGAGATTCATATAGTAACGAGATGGGCCGGTAGATATGGCGCTGCTGACTATATTTGTAAGCCTAACTTCCATAGTCTTACTATTTTTGATGAGAATATGATAATTATTGAATTGAAGGCGGCAAAAGTACGCTTTGACAAACCAATCTATGTTGGTTTTTGTATATTAGATCTATCAAAAACTTACATATATGACTTTCATTATAATTATGTGAAACAAAATTTTGCAAATGATGAATCAAAATTCATGTACACTGATACTGATAGTCTTATTTACCATTTTATTGTACCAGACATCTATGAGATCATCAAACGTGATATCGTCAAGTTTGACACCTCTGATTATCCACCTGATAATGTTTACAATATACCACTAGTTAATAAAAAAGTTTTAGGTCTGATGAAGGATGAGAATAATGGTAAAATTATGACAGAATTCATTGGACTTAGAGCAAAGTTGTACGCTTTTAAAATTCATAATGAAGATCAGGTAAAAAAGCGAGCCAAAGGTGTTAAACGTCCGACTTTGCGAACTATCACTTTTGAAGATTTCAAACGATGTTTAGAAGATCATGTAAATTTAAGTAAGGAACAATATGTAATTAAAAGTAACAAACATAGTATTAGTACAATAGTTCAGAATAAAATAGCTTTAAGTTGGGAAGATGACAAACGTCAGCTTTTGTTAAACAGCACTGATACCGTACCATGGGGTTACGAAGTGTCAAGAGATGAAATTATGACTATACCGAGACCAAACAAAAGAAGAAAAATGTAAAAAATATTTATAAATTTTAGGCTAGTAAAAAAAAAATAAAACATATATATATATACATGATTAAAAATTATTTTGTTGTATTTCAAAAATATAATACATTTTTTACAGATCAGATTTATTTATCCAGCTATTGTGAGAGCTATCAAAGCCGAGCCACTTTACATATAATTTATTTCCACGTGTTTTTATAACTTTTTCTACCAGGTAAACATCCGGATATTTAACTTTGCTGAGTTCTTCATCGTAGAATCCACCTTCTATTGGCTGGTCCTGATAGTCTACAAGTCTGTAGGTCGTAGGTACCGTATTTTGTACAGATTTTATAGTGAAAATCTCTGTTGTCCAGTTAGCGGTGTAACCTTTCTCAAACACATGTTTATGTTTGCTAATGCGAACTTTATCTCCAACTTTTAACTTAGATTTTCGTACTCGCTGTTGCATTTGAAGAGGTTTGTATATATTTTTTAACAGTTTTCTTTCATTAGCAACAGTTACGTCAACAGGTTTCATTTTAATTGTACGATGTTTAGTATTATTATAAGTATTTAACAATTCTTCTAGCATGTTGATCCATTTATAATTACCACGAGCAGAGAATTGACGCCACATATTCGTTTTAAGTGTTCGGTTAAAACGCTCACATATGGATGCTTTCAGGTTGCTGAATGTAGAGTACATATTAATTTTATACTGCTTCATAAGATCTTTGAACTCTTTATTGTAAAACTCTTTGCCTTGATCGACATGAAGATTTTTTGGAACACGTCCTCGTTGAAATATGGATTTCATTGCATTCGTAACATCACTAGCACTTTTATTTTTAATTGGTACAGCCCAAGCGTACTTGGAAAATATATCTATCACCGTCAGCAAGTATTTATTTCCTTTATTTGATGTAGCGTATGGGATCATTTCAACTAAATCTGCCTGGCAGGTTTCATCGAGCCCCCGGATATCAACATGTCGTCGCAGGTAATTTCTACGAGCTTGTTTATGGAGCTCATAAGCTATTACTGATTTCTTGTCCTCCATCGTTAAAAATTTTAGCCTCCAATTTTTTTATACGCCGGGTATTGTCATCAAATGATTCTTTTTTTGTTATCTGCTTTTTTAACTTTAATTTTAGTTCTTGAACCTCTTCCTTTAATGATACTACAGTAGAGTCCAGTGTTACCACTTCGGCATGCAAAAGTGAAATGATCTCGGACAGATCATCTTTCATACTATCATACATTAAAGTCAATTTTTTATGGACAAGACCACGCGTAAATTTCAAAGTCGCTGCATCATTATCATCTGTAGGATCACCAACATGACACAATCTTTTGCTCTCCAAATCATAATCTCCACCAGGAGTTAACTTAAAACCAACTCCAGGTGGTCCAGGTGGTCCACTAATAACTGCAGCTGTTGTTAACGAACGTCCAAATATGTCGATACTCATTTTTTTTTTTTTGCTCTGTACACTTCTATGAACAGTAGAAGACTGACCGACACAGTTCAAGAAATACTGTTAATATATAATTCCAGCCTCCCGTAACTCTTCGATTATCGATATAATTTCATTTGTGTGACTTGGATTACCGGCAGCTTGAGATGCCATGAGTAAACGTAGACGATCAACCAGTTCGTTTGGATCATCCCAATAAACGTAATCCATATGTGTTTTCTTCTTTTTTACAATCTTATATTTAGGCAGCCCTTTTCCCTTAGACGCTTTTGTATTTTTTGTAAGAAAATCAGCAATATAATTATTAAACTTTATTGTTGAGTCTTCATAAATACTACCATCTGATTTGTAATTTTTTCTATAAGTGTTTGTGTTTTTAATGATCTCAAGGTATTTATTTTTATCATCTTGTGTAACACTTGCATCATGTGGTGATTTTTTGAACAACAGTTCCAATAAACCAGGAGTTATTGGGTATTCCTGATTTTTAACATAAAACGTATTTTCCTCAAAATTTATTTCTGAATCACCAATATAAAAATCATTGTACCGCCGACGAACGCCGTATCTCAAATCAATTTCTTTACTTTTTCTATACACTTTGGCTAAATAGGATTTCACTAAACTGCTCGGTTTAGCGGGAGTACTGGAAGCAGAGGGATTTATCTGGGTTTCATTAAGAATTCTACTACTCCCATCGTCATCAGACATAAAGCTATCATAATGACTTGTATCATCAAAATCTGTTTTGTTGTTGTTGTTGAGTGTCGAATTGTTCTTTTGTGTAACCTCTTCTTCTTTAATTTCCTTCTTGACTTCTTGCTTAATTGTTTGTTTTGACGATTCAACTAGACTCTGCAATGGTGTAACTATGGGTTTGAACATTTCACCCATAGCTTTTTCAGCACTATCTTTACCTAACTTCAGCATTTTATGCTTTCGTCTGATCGCGTCACTTGCTTCAGATATCTGACGCAGCACATCTTTTTGTTTCGAAATCTCTTCAGGCTTCATGTTGATGTATTAGAGTTCACTAGATATATGATTCATATTAATAGTTACACTTTAATTTATACTAATAAAGCAGTCAAATCCTTTTCTGTATCGTCCATTGTTGAGCTCACTATCTTTATCAATTACCACAAAACCATATTTACCGTCATTCCAACATGCTGAGCATAGTTCTTTGAATGAATTGTATGACATGTCTGTATTTACATGATCGTCATATACATGTTTTAAATTCATTTCATCTTGACGGAACAGAACTAAAAAATTCACATTATCACGTATTAAATGCTTAGGAATACGTGTATAAGTTTGACACAAATAAAAACTGTCTACGTCTTTGTGTCGACCCATACAAAAGTAAGCTCTAATATGATCCTGTTTTTCACATGCAACATCGTCAAATATCATCAGTGAATTGGGTTTCGCATCCTCTGGTTTGATCACATTCTCATGCTCATTGAATGAAAAAAATCCTACACCCTCTATAGGCTTCAGCAACTTCTCTAAGAACTTGTATTTTGGTTGATTGAGAGATTTTGAGTAAAGGTAAATGTTGTTGAATCTCAGACCATTGGGATGTATAATAAGTGATAATAAGGCATTTGTTTTACCACAGTTTGATGGGCCACAAAACACTGCCCGCACACTGTTCGGTAGTAAAGCGCCATGTCTTTTGATCCTTTTTACTCCTGTACCTTGAACAATTTGATCGAAATTGATCACAGGTAATTTAGCGTCGTGTTTTTTGAACTCCATGTTAACAGTTCACTGTTAGAGTGACAACTCTTTTCTATGACTATAAGTATGATCATTTATAATGATTTATTATCATTCATTATGTCGCTGTGATGGAGTGCGGACGTATTAGTGGGAAAGGTATTGTCAACAGTATCATTAACAAGCTACCTTTTGAACTTCATATACCCGGTTATCAGTATTGCGGACCAGGAACAAAGTTAGAGAAGAGATTGGCTCGTGGTGACCCTGGCATCAATCCTTTGGATGCAGCGTGTAAGAATCACGACATTGCTTACTCGAAAAATCGAGAAAATTTGGTAGCACGTCACGAAGCTGATAAAATATTAGCTGGCAAAGCGTGGGAACGTTTTCAAGCGAAAGACGCTACTATTGGAGAAAAAGCTGCTGCTTGGAGTGTGAACAAGATCATGAAGGTGAAAAAACGCTTCGGAATGGGAATGAAGAAGAAAAAGAGAATGGGTGGTAAGAAGAAGAGAATGGGTGGTAAGAAGAAGAGAATGGTGGGCAAGAAGAGGAAAAAGAGTGGTAAGAAGAAAAGTACCAGCAGACGATCCAAGGTGGCGCTGAGAAAAATTGTAACGGCTGCTAAGCAAGCCATGCAAGCAGGTGGTAATCCAATTAAATCGGCACTTAAAGGGGCTCGACAAGAGGTAAAAAAATCTGGCGGGAAGAAAAATGTTCGACAGCCACGTATTCTACCAGTTCCATCTAAAATAGGTGGTGTACTTCCATTTTTGATACCCCTATTTGCAGGTCTTTCGGCTACTGGCGCTCTCGCTGGTGGCGCTGCGGCGGTTGCGAAGGCTGTCAACGATGCCAGTTCAGCCAAAAGACAGTTAGAGGAGAGCAAGAGACATAATTCAAAAATGGAAGAGATAGCTATAGGTAAAGGCTTATACTTAAAGCCATACAGACGTGGTATGGGCCTATATTTGTGGCCATATCCATCAGTTGGTAGAGGATGTAAGTCAAAAAACATGTAGAGCTACCACATCGAGCACTTACAAATATCGACTTGATGAAATACGCCAAGGCATTAAAGATACCCAATTTCCGCGGTGTTTTCATGAGAAACGATCTGCCAAAATCTGGACCTAAAAAATTTGAATCGGCCATTGTCAATCTTGATGACAGATTCGGTCTTGGAACTCATTGGGTTGCGTACAAGAAAAGTCGTGATAAAGTAATTTATTTCGATAGTTTTGGTGATTTACGACCACCGGAAGACCTTATAAAATATCTTGATGTTGGTAGCGTGAAATATAATCATAAAAGATATCAAAACTTTGACACAATTATATGTGGACATTTGTGCCTGAAATTTCTTTCCGGGCAACTTTAAATTGACATGACTAGTTACTCAGGACATTAGTCACGGCTGAGTCTTTCACGTTAACACTGACAGGATCGTCCTCTGTGTTAGAGGCAAATTATTTCCCACCAATCGAACTGTCAGAGGAAAAAAATTATGTCTTGGGTCTTGTAGAATTGCTGACATTTAATTCGATACCCAATATAGACATTGGTGCTAATAAGTTTTATGTAACTTATCCTCCGGAAGAACAAGAAGATACAAATGACATTGAGGATAACAACGTTGGAAATATCGATAAACCTGTTGGAAAGAGGAAAAAACGAGATGTGACTATAGTGACGAGAAGTGATGATGTTTCATTGGCTCCAGATATTGATGTGCAACCTGAAAAACAAATTTCCAAGAATGCTATCCTCAAAAGAATCGTTCCTGTTAAAGAAAGAGTAATTAAAATACCAACTGGTAGTTATGAAATTAGAGATATTGAGAAATACATACAAAAGTCATTACCGAGACTTAGCATCAGTATTAGAGCGAATAATAATGAGCTAAAAAGTGAAATTAAATGTGATCAGATTATAAATTTTATACCTAACGATTCTATTGGTCGGCTGTTAGGTTTCAAGAATCGTCGGCTTCAACCAAACAAAACTCACTCATCAGAATTACCTGTGGCTATACTAAAGCTAAATGCTTTAAGGGTTGAGTGTAATATTACCACGGGTGCTTACATAAATGAACACAAAGTGCACACAATTCATGAGTTTTTTCCGAGCGTACCACCAGGATATAAAATCGTTGAGTTACCATCACACGTCATTTACCTTCCAATCTCCGCAGATGCTATATATAATATAAGACTACGTATAGTGGATCAGGATGGAAAATTAGCAAATTTCAGGGGTGAAACTATAACCATAAGATTACATGTGAAAACGATATAAATGGGTATTGTATACGATACAAAGAGTGGTGCGGGCTATAAAAAGCTATCATCATGGTCAAGCGCAATCAGTCGAAGAACACCTCACAAGACGTTAACACATCAGAACAAGCTGTTCCTGAAAAGTCTCGGACTACGTTTACGTGGAAGATTAACAAAATAAAATTTAATTTCTGCTGCATAATTCCGTGTCGAAAGACTTAGGTGGTGAGCTGTTGAGTATAATGTCCAATAACGAAGCTTCAAAGAACTTAAGAAAGTATTTAGAAAGCCAACAAAGTAAATACGGCACGGATTTTAAAAATAGCAAAGATAAATATTCGGCACCAAGCATAAAAGGTAGTACAGCGTACGGTGGTTACGAGAAAGGCAACAAGTACGGTGCAGTAGGTGACAGAGGATATAAAAAATAATGGCTAATATTTTGGATATCCAACGACCAATTATATTCGATGAGTCAATTGCTCACTATGAACTGCATGCTCATCAACCTTATGCATCGTCGACTTTGAACAACAATGATGAAGTTCGTATCACCATCCAAAATCAAAATTTGTGTATACTTCCTAGCAAAAGTGCACTTCATATTCTTGGAAAGTTTACTAAGAATGATAATACAGCTGTCGTCGCCACCACCAACTTGGTTAATATGGGGATTGGTCACATGATTAAAGAATTCCGATTACTTATGAATGGTGTTGAAGTTGATCGAAGTAGTAACGTTGGTATCACAAGCTTGATGAAAGGTTATGTGTCATTTAGTCCAAATCAGTTGAGTGCTTTGGAGAATGCTGGCTGGGTGATGGAGGATGATATTAAATTAACCAACGCTGCAGGAAACTTTGATATATTGATTCCGCTGAATATTTTAAGTGGTTTTGCTGAAGATTATCTCAAAGTTCTTATGAATGTTCAGCTAGAGATAGTTCTTACAATTTCAAACAGTGACATTAATGCTTACATACAACAAGCAGCGACAGGAGCGGCTGCAGCGACAGGAGCGGCTGCTGAAGAAGTAAGGTTAACTTTACAAAAAATTGAGTGGATTGTCCCATATGTCACCCTGTCAGACAAGGAGAAAATTCAGGCATTAAATTATATTACCGGTGATCCAGCAATCTCAATCAGTTTTCGAACCTGGGAATTGTATGAGTATCCACTATTACCAGCAACATCAAAGCACATTTGGGCTGTCAAAACATCAACACAACTGGAGAAGCCACGTTACGTCATCCTCGGATTTCAGACAGCCAGAAAAAACGATGCAAGGAAGAATGCAAGTCGATTTGATCACTGTATGCTTCGGAACGTAAAGTTATTTCTGAACTCACAGAGTTATCCGTACGGGGATCTTAATTTGGTCATAAACGATAATCAGTATGCTTTATTGTATAATATGTACACTGATTTTCAATCATCATACTACAATAAAGAGGCTGAACCACTGTTAACAAAGCAGAAATTTTTGCAAGAAGCACCGCTCTGTGTTATAGACTGCTCTAAACAGAACGAGGCAATTAAATCTGGACCAGTAGACATTCGATTGGAGTTTGAATCCACTAATCAATTTCCGCAAAACACAACAGCTTATTGTTTAATCATCCACGATCGTATAATTGAGTATAACCCCATCAGTGGCACTGTACGAAAATTGACTTGAAACATGGTTGTGCAATTTGATCTGACACCAACTATACATTATATGTAACATGGAAGTATGCATACAAAACTGCTAGACGAGGTAAATGGGAGCAAATGGCTCGAGATCGAGAAAGGTTTAAACTTAGGATACAAAGATCAAGCTATATTATAGAACCTGTATTGATTAAAAAAATTATATTAATAAATAAATAAAAATTTTTTATCGATAAATTAATTTGATTTATTTATAATCTTAACCTAATACATTCCAAAAACATTAGATATCATAAGTTTACTTAAATTGTATATTTTTTTTTAACTTGTTTTATGAATTATTATTTTTATAGGATTACTATTTTTTATACACTTTGGGCAATCTTTTCGGTATGGATAAAGCCATATTCCACAAATATCCCAATCTCCACCAGTCGCTGGGTAGTGGTCCATACAAAATGAGTAATCTCTTATTTTATCATTATTCTGTAATTCCAAAGGAAGAGTATCGTAAACATGACGTATTTGGGTCCTCGCAAAACGTAGAAGGAAGTGATCATCAAGGCAGGCGATGTCACGTTTTTGCATTTTTTTCAAATCAGACAGTTGATAATATATTTGCACAGATTTTTCGTATGATGGTTCTTCACCCCAGAAATCCAGGAACCACCGCTTTAATTGTTGAATATTTTGAAAAGCACACGCATGTGTTCTTCGGCGATGTAACTGCCTCAGTGGACATTTTTCTTTATCATAGCGATCCACGTTTTCAAATGAATAATGTCTCATTAGTTGGATGTCGATTATTTGTGCTGAGTAATCGGTCATGATCGTCAACCATTTGTATTTTTGCTTTCCATCGACATAAATGTAACTTGCTTTGCTCACCAAATCTTTTATAATTTCTTTGAGTTCATTGTATGGCACTTCACCCGAGTCCCACCGGATACCATGACCGTAGCCACTTTCATCAAAAGTTTCTTGCATGATTGCTCCATCGTATTCCAATGGCGGTTGAAAGATAAAATGTTTACACTTAAAGAATGAGAATTTTTCATCTACTATATCACCTACGCATAATTCTTTTACTACTATGGTGTCATCAGGCATAACAAACCCCGTGAAATCTACGATGAATTCCATTGTCTTTTATTTTTTTTCGATACGTTCTTCTAGTTTTTCCAAACTTTCGATCACTTGATGCAGTTTTTTTACAGAGTCTTTGAATGCACAGCAGTATGGGCACGCTTTTTTATCACGTCTAGTTAAAATGATATTCAAATTAGTTTGGAAAAGATGAATATCACGTACAAACCTTTCAATGTAGTCTTGTGTTGGTTGTTCGAAATAACGTGATAATAATTCTGCTTCAAATAAAACGTATGGTGGATGGTTTGCCAGATACTCTATTTCTTCTTCACTTAATGGATCCATTACAGGAGTCTACGATTTATTTTGATGAGTTAGTCTTAAACATTAAGTGTGTTATAACGTATGTGACTCTGTGACAGGCTTGTTCGTAACCTTTACGATCTTTAAAGGAAAGTAATAAGTTCTTCCAACATAAGATTTGTAAGTCAATTTCTCTTTCTTGAGTAACTAATTTCTGAATATAATTGACTTCTTCTTGTTCACTCACAACACACACTTCATCAAACTCAATCTGTGCTGGATGATCACAATGATCAGTGCATACATGAGGTCTGTAAAAGATTGTTAGTTAATATGGTTGGAAAGATGCACGCCAGTTTAATCAATAAAGATAAGTTTTTTAACTATACCTTAGAATTCGACGGTCCATTTGTTTATCACTTTTTTCACAGGTTTTTTAATTGAGAAACGATTGTTCTTACTACCGGAAACTAGGGCGGACTGATGCATATGGCTGCGAAAGTCACCCACTCAACTCTTTATTCCTCCCCACTTAGTTACCGAAAAAAAAAAAAACGAGTTTGGACTTGTCGTATGACGTAAAAGATGATGTAATCGGGTAAAATGACGTAATTGCGGATGTTCATATTACCCCACTTGGTTTGAAATATGAGCTTAGTAACGGTAAACGACGCGGAAGGTGATGTAATCATTAAAGCATTTGCGCAGCTTCATTTCCCCCACTCTACCTCACAAAAAAATGAGTTCAGACACGCTGAATGATGTTATCCGCTAAAAAGAGGGGTGGGGAAAGAAATAAACCGCGAGATGGCAGTGACATCAAGGCTTCTCGCAAGTGCTCGTCCTACACCCTGTTTGAATATATAAAACCTGCGAATGATCTTCATATAAATACATGTCATGCTATTATCAGAGCTGGTATACGGTAAAGTATCAGCTCTAATGATAGTGTGATAGTATTTTGCATCATACACATGATAATTGACTGATGGTCGATAAATTAATACCAAGTGACGGTATTCTCGGCAGTCGGTAGAAATAATCCCTACTTTACCGACCGAGAAATGATCTATCGATCATCGATATCGCTTACATGCCTCAGATATGTACAAATTACCGACCGCAGATATGGTAAATTACCGACTGGAGGTATCCGTGACTGTCGGTAAGGTAGGGTACTGCGTTATTGGGGGGTGAACCCCCCCTGCTTCACTACTGAAATCGCAAACAACTCCCATAGGTTATCAGCTTTATGCCGCAAACGGCACGGTTATTGAAACCTATGGTTTATCATCACAAACGCTGAATCTCGGACTGCGTCGAGCTTTCAAATGGAATCTTATTGTGGCTGATGCCGCTCAACCGATACTTGGGGCCGATTTTTTGAGTCATTTTGACTAGCCTCAAACTCAAATGCTTATGCGACGGCATTACAGGTTTGACATCATCCGGTTATTTCCACGCAACAACAGCATTAGACAAAATCAAGGCTGTGGATGGTGATTCCGTTTATATGAACTTGCTATATGAGTTCGCCGATATCACACGACCTGATCCATCTGACAATAAAAAAAGGAAACATTCAACGGTTCACCACATTCGTACAACACCTGGTCCACCTGTTTCTAGCAAAGCCCGTCGCTTATCGCCTGACAAATTAAAAATTGCTCAAGAGAAACTCCGTAGAATGATTGAGCAAGGCACTTGTCGGCCATCGCAGAGTGCTTGGTCTTTGCTATTACACATGGTCCGGAAAAAGGACGGTGGATGAAGACCATGTGGCCATTATCGCCCATTAAACGACCGTACTCTTATCGATAAATGTGCGCTTCAATATATGGATGATTTTGCCGCGTATTTACATGGAAAACGAATCTTTTCTGTCGTCGATTTTACCCAAGCTTTCCTCCAACTTCGAGTAACTCCAGAAGTTGTCGAGAAAACGGCTATTATCACTCCGTTTGGCTTATCCGAATTTTTATACATGACTTTTGGACTCAAAAATGCAGCACAGACGTTTCAGAGATTTATCGACGAAATCACCCGCGATCTGGATTTCGTATTTCCATACATCGACGATATACTAGTCGCATCCAAAGACGAAGAGGAGCATTAAAAACACCTCAAGATATTATTTAAATGTCTTCGTGATTACGGACTAGTGATAAATGTTTCGAAGTGCCAGTTCAGCAAAACCGAAGTTAAATTCCTCGGTTATTTAATCAACGAACACGGCATTAAACCATTGCCGGAAAAAGTTGAGGCTATCGCTAATCTTCAGCCTCCTAAAACCGTTAAAACACTTCGTGGATTCCTCGGCACAATTGATTTCTACAGAAAGTTCATTAAGTACGCTGCAGAAATTTTAGTGCCGTTAAATAAAGTACTTGAAGGACCGAAAATCGAAGGATCGCATCCTGTCAACTGGACAGCTGATTTGCAAAACGCCTTTGATGCCGCCAAATGATCTCTCACTGATGCAACACTTCGTCCATCCAAGAACCGACGTGGATTGGGCAGTTTTTACCGATTCATCAGAAATCGGGATCGGTGCCGTCTTCCAGCAACGCGTAAATAATGAATGGCAGCCGCTGGCTTTCTTTAGCCGGAAATTACAGCCGTTGATCCAAAAATTGTCGACTTATGATCGAGAACTACACGCGATCTACGAAGCCGTGAGACATTTCCGGCATATTTTCAAGGGTCGACACGTGACGATCTACACAGATCACAAACCGCTTCAACACGCATTTAAACAGCGTACGGAGAGAGCTTCACCATGGCAATTCCGCCGTTTGGATTTTATCGGTCAATTTACGACTGACATTAGACATGTGTTGGGCAACGACAATATTGTCGCTGACACATTGTCACGAGTCGAAGCAGTGTCTACTGCCATTACATCGGAATAACTTGCCGATGCACAGAAGCATGATCTCGAGCTTCAACAACTGCTGCAACAGACAACCGCGTTGCAGCTTCGACGAATCAATTTTGACAATGGTTTAGCATTGTACTGTGACATTGCGTCAGGTACGGTGCAACCATACGTTCCAGGCCCGCTGAGGAAAAAAGTTTTTAATTCACTGCACTCGCTAGCTCATCCTGGAATTAAAGGATCACTTAAAATCGTCTCCAAACGATACGTCTGGCCGTCGATGAATAAAGATAGCCGAGAATGGGCGAAATCTTGTATCGATTGCCACAAGAATAAAATTCAGAGACACGTGTCATCGCCGATCGCCAGTTTTGAAACTCCAACTGAATGATTCGAGCACATACACATCGACTTAGTGTCTTTAAAAACGTCAAGAGGCTTCAATCAATGCTTGACGATCATCGACCGATTCAATAGGTTTCCTGAGGTTGTCCCGTTATCCAATGGAACTGCAGAGACAATAGCACATGCGCTATCGCTGCACTGGATTTCACGCCACGGAGTACCGAAACGTATAACTTCGGACCAAGGTCCGCAATTTGAATCGTCATTATTCCAGTCGTTATTAAAAATGTATGGAATAAAATACCTGCATACTACACCATATCACCCGCAAGCCAACGGTCTTGTCGAACGTCTCCATCGTCAGCTTAAATCAGCACTTTTGTGTCATCAAGAGTCATGGTATGACGCATTACCAGCTGTTTTGCTTGGCTTACGCGCTGCTTGGAAAGACGACATCCAGACGACCCCGGCTGAATTAGTGTACGGTGAGCCAATTCGTTTGCCTGGTGAGTTACTTACTCCCAGTAATAAGACTACACCTCATCACATTGTCAATACACTAAAACGTCATTTTAATTCATTCGCACCGGCCGAAATGTCGCGTCACGGCGAGCATTCTGTTTTCTGTTTCAGGAATCTTAGTACTTTCAGTCATGTACTGGTACGGAATGACCAGGTTGGACCATCTTTCTCAGTGCCGTACGAAGGTCCATATCGTGTCATAATCCGACACGACAAATACTTCATCGTCGATTTTCGTGGACGACAAATCGCTATTTCAGTGGACAGATTGAAGCCAGTTTACGAGGCGAATCCAATCGACACGACGATTTTGATAACAAACTCCCAGCCGAATAACACAGCAACCGATAACCAAAAACGCCGAGTCCGGTTTAATATTTAAAAACATACGCGATTAAAAATTTTTTTTTTCATATAAAAGTTTTTTTTTTAAAAGTAAAAATTCACCACTGTATTATACTCATTTATTTACTTATTTATTTATTCATATCATTTTTAAATATTCCATTACTTTAATTATTGTGTATTAAACTTAAACAAAAAAAAAAAAACAAAGGGAGTTCCGTAGCGTAGCTACACTGATATGCGATCGATGATTTTCGGCAATCTACGCTGAACATCGATTTTTCCATATTCCGTCTCTACCTTATTAGTAGAGACATAATAAGTGATATACCGCTGGACTGCATACACGCATCCAAGCAATTCTCTTTTTTCGTAAACTTTCTATTACTGTGTTAATTTCGTTAAATAAATAAAACATTTCTTTATCATAAATATTATTTGGTTTCAATTGTTTATAATATTACCTCAACCACTAAATATATATGGGTCATTCTCAGTTAAGACGTAATTCGCTTAGTGATAAAACGCGGCACGATCAAAAATTTGAAAATTTAATTAAATTTTATAATGTTTCGATCAAAACAATAATTCTAAACGTGTCTGCAAGGCGGTCAGTCAATTTACTAATTTTATCTTGTTTTATAAGAAACCAGGGGAGATACTCAATCCAGGGAGGAGACGTGATAAACAGAGTAGGATACTTTAAGAACAGGGAAAGGATTTTAATGTTATTTTATAAAAGAAAACCACTTTTCATTTAAGTATCAACTTTATTCAGTCATTTTATAATTTTAATATCAATCCTTAATTATTAGTTAATAATAATTAGTCTCTAAAAATTCTAGTTTAAAGTTTTCATATCTCCCCTGGATATCGTGTCTTTCCCCTGGCCTTTACAAGACAGGGGAGATATAAACAGGGGAAATACTTTTTAGTAACAAAAACAGAAGTTATGACAAATGTATTTATTGTACGCGATTAACCAAGAAAACTTAGAATCTATACACAACAAGAAGTAAATATACAGACGAATTAAAACCCAGGTGAAAATATTTAGCCGAAAACAGGCCGACAAAAGGCCGAAACAGCTTAATTTGGCCGAAAAAAGGCCGAAACTTAAAATTTTATTGAAAGAGGCCGAAATTTGGCCGAAAAATTTTTCATGTTATTAAATAGGCCGAAAAATGGCCGAAAAATTTTTATTCTTCTTAAAGAGGCCAAAATTTGGCCGACAAATGAATCGGCCTTTTTTCGGCCAGAATATATTTTTTTTTCAATAAAATTATCGCAAGTAATTATCTCTGGCCGAAATTTGGCTGACAGTTGAATCGGCCTGTTTTCGGCCAGAATATTTTTTTTTCAAATAAAGTTATCGTGAGTAAAAATCTTTGGCCGAAATTTGGCCGACAGTTGAATCGGCCTGTTTTCGGCTATAGTATTTTTTATTAAATAAAATTATGGTACTTAAAAGAATTTCATGTAACTCAAAATAGAACATGAAAAATTTCCATGTTGTGGTACTTAAAAACGAATTTCAACATTTTGTGAAAAATTATGTTTTCAATCTATAAAATGTTTTAGTAACTCACTAAGTTATAATTTTATACAAGACATAGTGAAAACATTTAATTATTCAATTGTTAGAGTCACATAATTTTTATCGGGATAGTTTACATTTTCGTAAAATATAAAATTTTCTTTCGTTGTATCATTGATGTAAGTTATATGACAGTTCGTGGCTGAGTGAAAATATATTAATGAGCGAAAATGAAAAATCGATTTCTTTAACTTTGTACAAGCAGAATTTTCCATTATTAACTCATTATAATTTGAAACAGTTATTTCTTATGAATATATAAAAGGAGCTCGTAATTATTCCGTAGTCAATATAAATGGCTAAATATCCTTCATGAAAAATATTTATAAAAAAAATATATTAAAAATCATAAAAAATATATAAATATTTATAAAATATGTGTAAAAAATATATTTCAAATATTAAAAAAATAGATTTTTGAATTAATCAAAAACATAGAAAAAGAAATATAAAAAGTTTACATAAAAATTATATTTTCAATCCAACCAACAACTTAGGTAAAAAAAAATATTAAAAAATTATATAAAGAATATATTTTTTGTATAAACTTTTTATATTTCTCTTTCTATGTTGTTGATTAACTTAAAAATAGATTTTTTATATAATTTTTTTCTATTTTCGCAATCACATTTTTTATAGATTTAAAATATATGACTAATAAATTTTTTTCATATTTTTATATGTTTTTTTTATATATATTCTAAGAAACATTTTTAATATATTTAAAATATATAAAATATATATACAAAAATCAGCCAAAAGTCAGCTATTTAAAATATATTTTTATACGTATTTTATATATATTCATATATTTTTTTTATATTTTTTATATAATATAATTTTTTTATAAACTCTTTTTATAGGGGTAGAGCCTATATACTTTTTAAACAATTTTATACATAACTATATAACCAAAATTACACATATCACAATTGCTGACATGCCAGATTTTATAGCACACGAAAAAAAAATAAGAAATTTTTTTGTTATTACTAATAATAGATTTTCAATCATATTTTGCTGTTTTAAAAGTGATGCATTCTTTCAATCTCATATAGCATAAGTAAACTTAGTAGTCACTGTCGGTAGCGTAGCCTAATCGTTAATGCGTCGGTCTTTCGTTCGTTAAGTCCCGGGTTCGAATCCTACTAAAGCGTGCGCGGTTAGTTGATAACTATAGCGTTTTTTCTTGAAATAAAAAATTTCTACTAGATTAGAAATTAAATTAATCTCATGTCTGATTATTCCCACAGAACCAAAATGATTAAAAAAAAAAAAAAAAAAAAAAAAGTCAGAAACGGAGTTAGTCTTTTTTTTAAATTTAGTTGAAATTTATATACATGGCTATGTATATATTGGAAATTTTAATACATGGCCGTATATAATGCATTTTCTCGGACAATTAAATAACTATTTGATGAATACAATTATTTCTAATCTAGGCAATCAAATAAAATAATAATAATAGTTTAAATCCTCGTCTCTGACGTCAGCCATTTTTAAGCTTCACTGTCGGCTATTTTTAGGCCTAACGAGTTTCGGCCTCGTGTTCACTAAGGCCTTTTTTCGGCCAAATTTCGGCCGAAAAAGAAAATTATTTTTTTTTTCAGTTTGAAATATTTTCACCCGGGAATTTTTAGATAAATATTTTTGAAATGAAACTTACCAGGGGAGAGACTTCATTAACTCGTTCTCAACTGTATCCACAGAGTGGCAGTCATGAAATAAATAACAAAATGACTGCGCACCTAGTTCGAGTGGCGCTGACTACAAAGTATAAACTCAACGACGTTCGTTCGAGGTCTTTAATTCCCGCGACTCGGTAAACAAATGCCGATTTTACAGGAAAATAAACATGCCAGGGGACGAGACGCAAAATACGGGGGACAAACTTAAACGTAATTTTTTTTAAGAAAAAAAAAATATCATGCATTTTTACTCACTTAATTACGAGAATTTATTTAATTTATTTTGTTAAGATATGTAACTTAAGTAATCTATTTGATTTCTAAGCACTTTAAATTACTAATACATAAACAGAATCAGCCCGGGGACAAGCCAGGGGAGAGATGTTTTCTGACTTTGAGATAAAATTGTGACTAAATTAAATAAAATTAAGAAATCAATTCGAGTGACCACTTACATGAGCACGAGTTTTAAGAGATAATTACATTTTTTTTAACAAATTTTTTTAAAAAAGATAATTTTTCACGGTGGACGTCGAATTTACGTTTTAACTGAGAATGACCCATATATATATATATATATATATATATATATATATATTAGGGTGGCGCAAAAAAACCGACTATTTTTTTTTTTTGATCTCGAATGAAAATTTGTTTGTTTACGATGTTTTAAGAAGCCTTTCCAAAAATCAGCTCGATAAAAAATTTTTAAGAGGTCGCTCACAAATTTTGAAAATATCAAAAATGAATGAAATTCAGATTTTTTATTTCAAAAGTTTTTTATTCTCGTGGCAGCAATAGTTTATATTCGTAAAATCATGAATATGCTGAAAATTTCAGCCCAAAATTCAAATATCTAAACGGCGCTCAAGAATTTTGAATATTAACTGATAATATGTAACTAATAGTTTGAATTAGTTTTTGTATTTTTTTATAACTCAATTATTGTCATTTAAGTAAAATATAACTTTTTCAGAACCAAAATATACAGGACAGTCTTTAACAATAAAATTTGGTAAGTTTTGAATAAGCGAAAAAATCTACAAATTGAATTAAAAAATAAATAAGTATGTAAAAAACTTATTATTTCTCTTTCTCGGGTTATATATTCATTCATTGTCATGTAAATTGATGGTGAAAAAATCCAGAAGCTTCATTATTAATATTCAAGAGTCGCTCGAAAACGTCGAAAAGACAGCACTCGGAAACATTCAAAATTCTTGAGCGAGGTTTAAATATTTGAATTTTGGGTTTAAATTTTCAGCGTTGTCATGATTTTATAAATATAAACTATTGCTGCCACGGGAAAAAAAAAATTTCGAAATCAAAAATCCGAATTTCAATAATTTTTGATATTTTCAAAATTCGTGAGCGACCACTTAAAAATTTTTTATCGAACTGATTTTTGGAGAGGCTTCTTAAAACATCGTAAACCAACAAATTTTCATGCGAGATCAAAAAAAAAAATATTCGGTGTTTTTGCGCCACCCTAATATATATATTTGTATTCATAAGTACACTCTGAAAAATTGAGTGTGGTCTTACAGTGGGTACGGATTTTAATTAAATCCTAATTTACTTCGTCACTCGGAGTTGCAAAGTTAAAAGAAAGAAAATTACTTCGCATGGAGTAAATAGGTATTTTTTCTTAACGGAGTGATTTCGGAGTGACATAGATTTTATTTCAATCCACATTCATTCCGGTCCGGAGTTTAACACTTAAATGAATTAATATTTCGCAAAAATAATTTTTTTGTGAGAATTATAGTTATTTTTGTAAGTAATTGAACAAGCATTAATAATGAATCATATTATATTTTGTTCTTTATTTATGAAATTTGTAAGTATTTTACATAATGTACCTAGAACAACCATTAAATTATCTAATAGTTATAGTGACATAGTTATTATGAGAATATTTGATAAATCCACTGTGACTCACAACAAAACTCACAGTAAAACTATCTCAATGATGGAAAGTAAATTATTCAATTTATTTCTAGAAATTCATAAGTGAGAAAGTTTTTGTTAAATTTTTTTATAATTAATATTTACCGAAACTCCTTTTCGGAATGAAACACTCCAATGGGGATGGAATGAAGAAAAAATTATCCACTGCGCGTTTAAATTTTCCAGTGTATATTATAATGATAAATTATTGTGATTTACCACGATTTTTATTATTTAGGTAAAATACGACGGTGAAAGATATGGCAATCAAGATTTCATAAAAATATTTTCATTGTCAGAACGTGACAAGTCAAAAAATAAAATTGTCATCATAAGTTTCGGAAGAAATAAACACAATTGAAGGTATAGTCTCACATGTTTATAATATTTTCATCCAAATTGATGCCAATGCATTTGTAAAGATTAATATTTTTATTGCAGCAGTCACTCGAAAAAAACATTTAAAATTTTTTCTCGTCTTTTATTGCAAATGATATTATGATGTTCATTTCGAAATAAGTCTTAGCATTGCGATAATAGTATTATTACTATAAATAAAAAAGTTAAACATAGTTTGTTCGAATTATTAATATTCGTAAAAATGATTTGTTTATGCCCCTTTTGTGAAAATAAATTCAGCCTAGATGATCTAAAGTTGCATTTAAAAACTCAGCATAAATTTCAAAAGAAAGACAGATGCGATCATAGTCTCAGTGATCCAATCTGGACTTAAAAAAATTTCATTTGTTTATAACATTTGTTAACAAAAAAAAAAACGTTTCCGGACGATACGACAGAAATTCGTTTCAGGAAAAATGCAGTCGATTGGTGTAATCGACATTTTATTGTTTTTAAAAATTTTTTTTCTCATTTTTATTGTAAAAAACTTGGAAAAATTTCGGCCTATCAAGCATCTGACGCGATTTGGTGCGAGAGAGCTCGCGCATAGGCAGCCGCTTGTGCGAGAGTGAGAGGTCTCAGCGCGTTGCTCGTTTTTTGGTCATATCTCGCAAAATATTTGAGATACGCAAAACCACCATGATACTTTTTTTATGTATTTTCTCATTCTGAACATTTTGTTTCCTCTACACTGCCCCAACAAACCAGCCGTTCGGGAGTTATTCTGATTTAAACAATTAAATTGTTATTAACAATTGTTTGCACCACTTTTGAACAAAACGGACCCGATTTTCGTGATCCTCGGCTCAAAATACGTAAGAAACCGTTGAGTGTACCCGGTGCTAACAAAATGTATACGGGCTCTCCTCTTCAGCCGAAGGACTATAAGCGGGGACGTTGGTAAATTGAGCGATCAATATCTTCGTGGATCGTTCGCAATACGCGACGTAGCTGAGCCTTCTTGTCTGACCTTCGGCTTCTTGGCATGAATTTTTTGGATTCGAGAAGAAAGTGCTTGGGCTGCCGGTATCGGCGTCCAAAACGGGTGAGAATATTAGGCTGCCGGTGGCGGCGCCCAACAGAGGTATGTGATTATTGGGCTGTTGGTAGCAGCGCCCAAAGTTTAAAATAAGGAGTGCGTATTTTGATAAAATACGTATATATATTTTGCCTTAAAGTCCGAGTGACAGGATCAAGCCAGCAGATTTGTGTAGAGTTCTTAGCTCTACTAGATCTTGTGATCGACTGCCGTGATTCTGTCGCTCCTTAGTATTATACATTATCAAAAGTGTTAATGTTGCATCTCAGGTGTCCTATGAGAGAATCGTCGTGGCCTGGGTTTCATGCGTCGTCATCTGTTCAGACTATCCGCGAGCTACGGCGATTCTCTTATCGCAAGAGATTTCCGTTACATTGTTGGTGATGAATAAAAATAATATCGCCAACAAAGTAACGATTTATTAAATTATTATTTATTTATGATTCTAAGAAGTGTCGAACCATTTATTCGCCCACCGTGGCGAATAAATAATTCGAGACTTCAAAAAAAAAATTTCTAAAATTTTTATTTAAATTTAATTAGAGCCAGAACGTAACACCTCCCGACTTAAGTAAGTCGCGGCGCTTTAATAAAATCGGTGCGACTTCTATCATTAATAAAGTGGCTCGATAGAAATTTAAATTAATTATATGACTGACTCTATATAAACTAAAAGTTCAAATAAATTTTGAATATTGTAAAACAAGTTCTTGGCTTTAGAGTGTAAACCTAAACCTGAGACACAACGTTTTATATTGTTACTTAAACCTAGTAATATGGAACTAAACGTTAGCATCTTGTACTTAATTACCTCCTGACTCGGTCGTTTGGCATTATTGAAATTATTAGTTCTAAATATAAATTCGTATAGGTATACGTCCGCTTTGCGGTAATTTATAAGTTACTCAAAAAGTAACTGCTCAAGTCGAAATTCATAATGAAAATGAGGTAACTACCTCCCGACTTAAGTCAGTTAATATCTTTAATAATTTTACATATTTATAGTAAAAAAAAAACAATTACACATAAATATATGTGTTTTCAACACCCTTTTGGTTATTTAATACTTCTACACTGTGTAATTTTTGACAAATATAAATTTTCCTGATAATACCAGGTATTAAAGTCTTCAATTAATTTATTGTTCTCAAGATAATTCCCTTAAATTTTTAAAATGTTTTATATGAAATTGGCACAATCTGGCTTTCGCGTTCACTCGCGATTTTCACTCACAATGTTCATTCGCGGTTTTCCGCGTGGTTTCTCAAACGAGTTAACATCTCACTATTTGTGCACTCATGGAGTTTGGACCTCAGTGGTTGATCTTCCAGTTGTCGATTTAACTCTGCATAGGACATTTCTAGAGGTGGCGCAGACTTATGAGGTTCAGGCTTCTCATCAATAATTGATATACTTGACCTCGGACGAGGTATTGGAGCCTTGCTTCTTTGACTCTCTACATCCAAATCGTACCTTCTGCGGTGGTGATGATGCAAGATGAGATTCGCCAATGTATCCCATATTGCTGTTACTAAGACTAAGCTGCAACCCCATATGCCATACAATGCGTATGCATGAAATATGGTGTCGAAAATTAACTTTAACAGACGTAATACTAACATGATCGATAAGATACCAGCGGTAACGGATCCGAAGTCAATTAAACTTCGCCAAATTCTTTGTCCAGTGGTGAGCGCTAATTTTTCTAGCGCTTCTCCGTCGAATAGTCCCAGCGCATTGATGCTTCCTGCAGGTATGTCTCTTCCAGCTGCTCCCATGGCTATGGAATTGAGCAGTGCTGGTCTTTCAGCCGGAAACATTATCCGGTTACGTAATTTCTCCAAATCTTTTGGAGAGTAGATTCCCGATGTAGCCAGATGATCTGGGTTTTCATAGTTCCAAGTTGGAACTGTTAGTGGTTGAAGTTGCTGTGGTGTTGGTGCCCGAATACGTTGAGGAGTCAAATGGTACCATGCTCCGTTTATGAAGACCCCAGTAGGTAGGATAGAGTTGCACTCGATGATAGTCCCTCTTTTCAACAGTATTCTTGACTTCGGAGCTAAGAAGTAGCTTTGATTGTTGTACGTTACCGGAAGTTCTTGATAACAATGTTCTTCGTGTCGTACGCGCACGGGCACAGGTAGGCACTTTGTAATGTGCACTAGTTCACCCGCAACGGTGGTGTAGTACCCTGGGCCTTTTATAAGTGCATAGCCGAATTGGTCTGGAGCCAGTGATGACAAAGCCAATGCATTCATCAATATTGAACACTCTAACCCACAGCGTCTAACAAGGACGTCATGGTAGAGGTTCTGTATTTTCTGCCTTATAAATTTCTCGACGTATATAAACTTGCTATTTACATACGCGAAAATATCCATATCTTCGGTCTTAATCGCTTCTATTTGCATGGTGTAGTCCGTGGTTTTAAGGACCACTATGAAAAGCTTCGGGTGCTCCGTTTTGATAACATTATGCCCACACACTTCTACCTCACCTCGCTGGGCCAGCGCGAAGGTGATATCTTCCGTGGTGAGTGAGTAGACATCTGGATGTCCTTCTTCCCCGATGATTCTCGTAGCCGATCCTTGGTAAAGTAACGCGTATTTCATTAAACACGAATCTTTTGGAGTCTCGCTCCAAAACGCGGTCATACCTTCACTGGTAACGCAAGAAAGTTTTTGCGTGTCACATCATGTTCCCGATCTTAAAATCACTTGATTTGTTTTAGTGTTCAGCGTTGTTTCATAATCAGAAAGAGATATTTCAAATAACCCGTCGGCCACTACCTTTTCCCACGTACTCCACGAATCTCTAAAGACACCTTCCGCACACGTACCGTCCATATGATGATCACCAGCTAGTATAGCCTGTCGAAAGTTTGTATTTTTCATTTTTAAGTCGATCATATGGACTCGATCATAAAGACAGATTGCACCAGTTTCATGCATTTTCTTACATCTAGTATAATCCGTATCTAAATAATATTCTCTACGTCCGTTTAACACGGAGGATGTATGGGAGTGCATTCCGCAACGCTGTACGACTATATTTATCAGTATCTTACACTCGATCACGTGAATGTAAATTATTTCAGCCGGTTGTAATAGGCTGACGGTTACCTTTTCGGTTTCAGCTTTCCTTGCGGGGAACTTGCACTCCCCTACATCCAACAGTGATAGCGTAGTCATATTCATTGACGAACCGCTGCAGTTATATCCAACCAGGCCCGAGGAAAAGGGAAGGAGTCCCAGCAGTATCACCAATTCGGTCATCTGAAAATTATATACGATATATTCTTAACTTGTTGAGATGAACTATTTTCACCACCCCATCTATATCTACTTCGGCCGTCTCGTTCCGACCGATTGCTATTACGTCATGAGGACCGGTATACTGCGGGTCTCCTTTACTTTTCCTTGGTTCCCGTAGTAAAAATACTCTAGTTCCCGGTTTAAACTGGTGTGGATTTATTTTTTTATCGTAATAAAATTTTGACCTTATTTTAGCCTGATGTAAGTTCTCACTGGCAGTCACTTCAGCCTGTCTTATACGTCTAAATAATTGCTCTAAATAACCTGCATATGTCTCATTAGGTTCTTCAATAGTTTGTATGCGAGAAGGAAGACGGGGTAATTTCCCGAATACTAGTTGATATGGAGTGAATCCTATACCCTCATGTTCACTTACATTATATGAAAATGAGGCTATGTCCAAGCATTCATCCCAGTCTTCATTCTCGCCTATATTTTTGTTTCGGTATTCTTGTAATACATGGTGAGATTTTTCCACCGACCCATTACTCTGAGGTCTATATGCAGATGTATGATATTGTTTGATTTTATATTTTTTTGCAATATTTTTAAGTAGGCTCGAAAGAAAGTTTGTTCCTTGATCAGTTAGTATGGCCTTAGGAGGCCCGAAGTAGCAAAACCAACGATTTACTAACGCTTGTGCTACATCTACAGCTGTTGCTTGCTCTAAAGCGATTGTGATCGAGAACTTAGTCAGGAGATCCTGTATAGTTAATATGTACTTATTTCCAGACGCAGAAGTATGCGTTGGGTACATAATGTCTAAACCTATTTTATCAAAACCCGCATCAGGGGTATTCGTGAGGACCATTGGCTGCTTAGTCTTAACTCTAATTAGCTTCTTCAGTTGAAAATCCAAGCATTTTTAAATATAATCGATCACATCTTGTTTAATTTTTGGCCAAAAAAAAATTTTGTCGAATTCTTTTATACGTTTTAGTCATCCCTTTGTGACCTCCCACGGCTGAACCGTGGTACTCCTCAGAAATTTATGATTTTTCATCCTCATTCGGGATGCGCACGAGGTTAAGACAAATAGTTAATTTAACCTCGGTGTCTGTAATAGCATCGATTAATTCTTCTTGGATTGTCAACCAATTTATATCATCTATTTTATTAGTTTCTGCCACACTAAATGACTCTAGACCTAGTTCCATTACTATATTATATACAGAAGCCAGTGTCTCTCGGATATCCTCGACCGATACGAGGTCAGTATCTCTGTATTTAGGCACTGCTATTATACAGCGTTTATTTCCCCTGTAGTGTATTACAGTAGCTCTACAGAAAGTTAGTTGTGCAGGAATTTCCAAGATGTCAGCAAGTTCTTTGCTTCCTTCGTCACGAGGTTTCCCTTTTACATTAGTAAATATTAGTACGTTATCTGATTGCATTGACAACCAGTCACGCGTTTCGCGAACGTTCGGAGCTTTTCCTCGCGTCATGGGTGTAGTATGCCTTCGCCTGACTCGTGGACGAACGGGGGCATACTCTCCCTCGTCACTGTCTTCTTCATCCACGTCTTTGCGACCTTGAACGTTATCGTCGTCCGATTCCGACGTTTCTCCATCGGTTTGGAGACGCTCCAGTTATCCGAAACCACTACCTCCTCACCATCGCTAGAATCGTTCGCAGATCGATGATCATTTGCGGGCGATTGATTTGTTTCCGGTACAGGTGAGGCTGAAGGCCACTCGCGGGGTCTAAATACAAATTGGACTGGAGGAGTCACTTGCTCTGGCTCGGCATCATTATCTTCCGGGTCATTAAAAGCGCGTACTTTGCGTCGGAGATTGTACTGCTTCCTTGTCCGTTTCACCCCGGGAGTAGAGTCATCTTCGCTAGTTTTATCTGCAGTCATTGCCGTTTTAACTGGATCAAATTTCCGTATCGGGCAGACCCGTGCTTCGGGAATAAATTCCTCTGGTTCGTCAACCGGATTTCGAGAGAGAGAATCCACGTTTGAATTTACGCGACCCAGCTTGTAAACTACCTTATACACGTAGTCTTTCATGCTTAATCGCCACCTCGCTATTCGGGAGTTTGGTGATGATACCGAATTAACCCATGTGAGGGGTCTATGGTCAGTAACTAACGTGAATTGACTTTCGTAAATGTACGGCCGGAACTTATTCACCGCGTAGACTATCGCGAGCATTTCTTTTTCAATGGTCGAATAGTTACGTTCGGCTGAATTTAATAAGCGAGACGCGTAAGACACAGGTTTATCTTTATTTCTCTCCCTTTGGCTTAAACACGCCCCGATTCCGTAGTCGCAAGCATCAGTTGTGATGATAAACTCTCGCGAGAAATCCGGCAGTTGCAAAATCGGCGCATTCGAATACTGCATCTTTTTGCAGCAGTGAGGTTAGTGGCTTGCTTATTTTTGCGTAGTTGTCAATGAATCTCCTATAATACCCGGTTAGACCCAAGAATTCCCGAAACTTTTCAACATTTTTCGGTATTGCGAATTTTTCGACCGCGTCGGTTTTCTTAGGGTCCGGTTTCACACCGTTTTCCCATATTATATGTCCTAAATAATTAATTTCTTTCAAGAATAAATTACATTTATCGGGTTGCAATCTCAAACCCGCCTTACGTAGACAAATGAACAACTCTTTGATCTTTGCGACGTGGTCCTCAAATGTTTTAGAGTAAACGACTATGTCATCCATATACACAGAGACACCCTTGCCAAGCAGTCCCACCAATACCTTGTTCATTAATCTTTGAAATGTCGGAGGGGCATTTTTCAGCCTAAACGGCATTCTAACTAATTCATAATGCTGGTTTGGCGTAGAAAATGCTGTCTTATTTATATCGCCTGGGTGAATTTTAATTTGGTGGAAACCACTCGCTAGATCAAAGGTTGAGAAGTACTCTGCATCGCCTATTTGGTCGATTATTTCGACAATATTTGGCGTAGAGTAAACGACTGTAAAAGCTTCTTCGTTTAAATCACGAAAGTCAATTACCATACGCCATTTCTTATTACCGAAAGAATCTTCCTTTTTAGGAACGATCCAAATCGGGGAACAATAACCTGATTCTGAGAGTCTAATAATACCCTTTTCTTCTAATTCTCTGACCTGTCTCGAGATCTCCTCTTTATGTATGGGAGGAAAGCGAAATTGTTTCTTAAACACTGGATGGTCATTCGTAGTTATTATACGGTGTAAAATCTCGTTAGTAGATCCGAGATTCTCTCCAGATAAATAAAATAAATCTTGATTTTCAAAAATCAAATTTTTAATTTCCATGCGCTGCCGATCTGATAAATCTTCGGTAATATGCACAGAGTTGGTAACTTCTTGTGCCCGCTCCGGCATTTTATTATTTTCAGAGATCGTGAATAATCTTGATTCTACGACCCCTGAAGCTTTTAATTTCTCCCCAACTTCCGACCCAATGTCTTTGGACAGTCGTGAGTTACTAATGGCCCTGATAGGCTCAACAAAATTATCTGCATCAATAGTAGATTGAGGCTCGCATGGAAAATCATTAATTGAATTTACTGACTTTAATTCAGTGAAAATATCGCTTTCATTCCGCCACAAGGAAGATTGTAAATCAACCACAGGCCTGGGAATCAGAATTTCAGTTTCAGAATTATTGTAAGCCCGTAAGAGCGTACTAACGTTATTATTAGTTTCAAATGTGCCTCCGATTTCATGTTCGGATGCACAGTATATTTGAGGTACATAGCCATAGTCAGATGAATCGGGCGTGGTTTTAATTTTAATCACGGTAACAGATCTTGGAGGCAATTTTTCGATTTCCGTATCGAAAAACGGGACTTCGATATCGTAAAACGTAAATAATTTGCGATCGAAGAAGAATCTAGCACTATATTCGTTAAAGAATTTTGCACCCAAAATAGTGGGATGGACTATGGGGAAGTCGTCTTCCACCACATTGAATTCAAGACCGTAACCGAATAATTCTTCGTGGATTTCACCAACCGTATATACTGGGTTTTTATTTATGCCCAATAGCGCCAATTTATGTTCTTCGTCGATACCTAGCGGTTTATTTATTGCACCAACCTTTATAATATTTACTTCCGAACCCGAATCAAGCATGATCGTTAAATAATTTTTTATATCATCGCTTTTGACCAAAATTGCTGGTACCTCGGTTTTCCTTAAATTAATTACGACTGTCGCGACGTTGACTGGTGCACGACCTCGAAAGGATTTTTCGGCGAGCTTTGAACTTGTTTCGGACTCCCGTGGGACCCGTCGTCGTTCTTCCCCGGGAGTTTGGAGTTTCCCGACGTCCCATACCGCGTTTGTACAAGCGTTGCAAACTTAAAACAGTTTGCCAAACTGTGATTTACCTTGCCGCAGCACGGTCACTCCTCCCGATTTTTCTCGGGTTCTCTTCCGTTACCGCGAGGTTTGTTTTTATATCCGTCGTTCTGGTTTCTCCGGTCAACGTTATTGTATTTATTATTAAATTTATTATTGTCGGTACCCGATGCCTTTTTCTGCAAGCAATTCCTTTCGAAATGCCCGCGTTTATTGCAGAAATTACAGCGGAGCTCTTTATTTTTGTCCACCTGACGCTCTTGCCTAGGTGGCCTAGACCTGTCGGGTTGATTACTCTGTATATGAGCTACAGTAACCGCGACCGGTGTTTGGAAGTGCTTTGCGTTGTCTTCCTGATTTTTAAACGCGGTTATCGACGACGCGTAAGTTTGCTCCAACGTATTGTGTGGCTTAAGCAAACACTGAACTTGCAGTAAAGGTGGAATGCCATTAAGAAAAGCCGAAATCGCGTCTCTCAATTTTTAATTTTTCCGCATCAATGAGCGTACCCCTTTCAGTTGTTTCCGTGTGCAGAATGTCGCAGTAGATCGTACGGGCGTGGTTTACGTAAGAAACCATATTTTCTTTGGGTCGCATGATGATGTTCTCGAGCTCGGCCTTGCATTGATTCGCAGAACGGTGACGATCGAAGACAGTGCGAAGTAGGTTTTCGAACTCCTTCATATTACTGTATTCCATGTTTTTCACGGCAATCCGAGCGTCGTCGTTAAATTTTTGCCGAACAAGTGTCAAAAACATAAATTCGGCACTCGGCGCCAGCATAGAACAATCTCGATTGCATGATCTTATAAAATCTGAAACCGCGGTGCTAGTACCGTCAAGGATAGGCACGTAGGACAATGCGTCCTTGATTGTAATGTTCGCGTTGCAGGTGAGTTCATTCGGCCCGCTGCTTCTTAATTGCAACATTTCCTCCTTAAGTTCTTGGATAACGCTTGGTGCCTTAGTCACGGCGGCCGTTTTCATTTGCTTGAGCTTCGAAGCCCAGCTTTGCAATAATTTGGAGTCGTTTCGCAGTTCTTTTTCGTGAGCAACTACCGCGTTTTCTCGCTCTACCAGATCGCGTTCTCGTTTATCCAGTTTTTCATGGATCTCCGTCAACTCACGCTCCCGATTTGCTAACGTAACCTCGCGTTTGTTCAATCGCTCCGATTGCATGATTTTAGCCTGCTCCAGAAGTTGGCTAGATTCTGCTTCGCGCTCCTTTAATTCTCGTAACCGACGTTCACACTCGGCCTTTAGCTCATTGGGTTCACCTAGGTTTATTAACTCACAGGATTTTAACTCGAGTTCACGTTCTCCCAAAGAAATTTCTAATTTCCGTAATTCTGCTTCAATATCGCGCAGTTTCATCTCTTTTTCGATATTCATTTGGTCTCGCCCCGAAAGGTCACTTAATCGGTCATTAAGTAGCCGTTCCCGTGCCTCAATATCTGCTTCCCGATCATCGTGCCTTTTACACTGTGCATTGAGTTTTTCCGACAGTTCGAGGAGTTCCTCTTCTGTCATAGGTTCTCTTCGTTTATCCATTTTGCAAAATAATTATATGTTCGAGCTTTCTTAATTGTCGCGCTAATTATTTGAGTATTTATAAGATTATAAAAAAAATTGTCAAAGCAATCGTAATTATTACTGAACAGTTATTAACAATTTTAAAGAAGAATAAATTAATAAATAAGATTTCAATTAATTAATTCATGATACATGAAAAAAACAATTGATTTGAAAAAAAAAAACAAATTAACTACTTCAACTAGAAAATAATCAATTTCACACTATTTTGCGTAAGACCCGATAGCTTTGACAAATTTTTACTCTTAACTCACGATTAGAAATTCCAAACAAATATTAATTGGGTATCCCACTAGTGAGCAATAGACAGTAATAATATAAAAAATTTATGAATAATAAACCTCCGTTGGATCAAACAAGATAAAATTATCCTCCGAGATCTTATACAGTTATCAATCTGTTATTTAGGATAACACCGTCCATTAATTCAGTAATGCCAAACCTCGGATAACCCTTAGTTTATTTGTTTAATTAAAAAAAATTTTATAACGTACTAGCGTCTTAAAAGAAATTCCATACTGTAAAGCGCTAACAGTCACAAAATATTCACGTGCGTTTCCCGACGGCAAGAATTTTGATTCGTAATTGATATCACAATCCGACGGAAAATAAAACCACTTTCTTAAGACACCGGTAGGCCATTTTTATCAATTTGAATAATAAGAAATAATAAATTTCCACGATACATGATTCAAAATTTGTTCCCGTTTGTACGAAATGATTGCGACGATAATAATTTTTTTTTCGAAATATTAAACACTTTCTAATACCAAAAAAAACACTCGCGTTCACTTTTTATCAAAATTTCAGTAGCAACACTTTGTATAAATTAAAATAAAAAATAATAAAATAGAAGAAACTTAAAAGCAATCCTGGTCACAGCATCAATGCTACATTCTGGCTTATCTATTATTAGACAGTATAATTTTTAATTTGACCAGGTTAACGTCGTTAGGGTGTCGATAGACCCCAGGTGCGTCAGATGTTGACCTTCTTTTATTTTATGCAAAAAGTTTTATTGACTTACCATGGTGGAGATTATGGGCCCCATAAGTCGGCCCAAATAATCCCTTTCTGCTTCAAACTTTCCGCCTCCGCTAGGGCGTAGTCGTCCCTGCCGGTGTCCTTGAAATGGGCCTCGGAGTAATATCCGTAGCGAGGGTCGTGGAACAAGATGGTCCCCGAAGGTGGTGTTCGCTGGCTCACGTCAATAGTTGGTAGCAGCGTTCCACTGCTGATACCCGTCAAGAACGTGGGTTGACCTTGCGGTTGATGGTGGTTATTGGACACTTCACTCAACTCCGACACCACGATACCCGACTTTGGAAACTCGTTTCGAACGACCAACGTCACCGGATCGAAGAGGACTTCCTTGGCAACGATCACTAAGCGGAAACGTTGGTGAATTGAGCGACCAAGATCCTCGTGGATCGTTCGTAACACGCGACGTAGCTGAGCCTTCTTACCTGACCTTCGGCTTCTTGGCATGAATTTTTTGGATTCGAGAAGGAAGTGCTTGGGCTGCCGGTATCGGCGCCCAAAACGGGTGAGAATATTGGGCTGCCGGTGGCGGCGCCCAAAGTTTAAAATAAGGAGTGCGTATTTTAATAAAATACGTTCATATATTTTGCCTTAAAGTCCGAGAGACAGGATCAAGCCAGCAGATTTGTGTAGAGTTCTTAGCTCTACTAGATCTTGTGATCGACTGCCGTGATTCTGTCGCTCCTTAGTATGATACATTATCAAAAGTGTTAATGTTGCATCTCAGGTTTCCTATGAGAGAATTATCGTGGCCTGGGTCTCATGCGTCGTCATCTGTTTAGACTATCCGCGAGCCACGGCGATTCTCTTATCGCACGAGATTTCTGTTACATTGTTGGTGATGAATAAGAATAATATCGCCAACAAAGTAACGATTTATTAAATTATTATTTATTTATGATTCTATTAGGAGTACAAATAAGTTTCCGCCATTTTATTGTAGATGGCGCGGCACGGAGTTTCGGTTAGCTTTCGCAGATGATAACCGGCTTAAAAAATAGTTTGGACATTCAAGAACAACATAACCTATTAATATCATTGATTTTATATTGGTAAAATATAATTTTTATCAGTTGAAAATGTCAAAATTTGAGCCAAGTAAGCGTCATTTGCGGGAAATATTAGTTTACTTCTTTAATTTAAAGAAATCTGCTGCTGAGGCGCATCAATTGCTCGTAGAAGCATATGGTGAGGGTGCTTTGAGTGAGAGAACGTGTCGAGAATGGTTTCAAAAGTTTAAAAACGGTAATTTCGACGTAGAAGACAAAGATCGCAGTGGAAGGCCAAAAATTTACGAGGATGCAGAATTGGAGGAAATATTGGAGGAAGATTCATCTCAAACACAAAAAGAACTTGCTCTAACATTAGAAGTCACTCAGCAAGCAGTCTCACATCGTTTAAAATCATTAGGAATGATTCATACACAAGGAAATTGGGTTCTGTACGAATTAAAGCCGAGAGATATTGAACGCCGATTATGCTTAAGTGAAATGCTGCTAGCTAGACATAAAAAAAAGGGTTTTTTACATCGTATCATAACTGGTGATGAGCAGTGGATACATTATGGCAATCCAAAAAGAAGAAAATCATGGGGATTACCTGGCCACGCGTCAACATCAACAGCAGAACCGAATATTCACGGAAAAAAAACTTATGCCATTTGGTGGGATCAGCTAGGTGTAGTGTATTATGAGTTGCTTAATCCGAGCGAAACAATTACTGGAGCCCTCTATCGAACACAATTGATGAGATTGAGCCGAGCTCTGAAGGAAAAACGCCCTCAATACTATTCTAGACACGAAAAAATTATTCTTCTGCATGACAATGCTCGTCCACATGTTGCGGCTCCCGTGAAAAAGTACTTGGAAACACTTGATTGGGAAGTGTTACCCCACCCGCCGTATTCACCAGACATTGCACCGTCCGATTATCACCTGTTCCGGTCCATGGCACATGCTCTGACGGCGCAGCGGTTCACATCTTATGAGGATACCAAAAATTGGGTTGATTCGTGGATAGCCTCAAAAGACAAGGAGTTCTTCAGACGTGGGATTCGAATGCTGCCTGAGAGATGGGAAAAAGTGGTTGCAAGTGATGGGCAATATTTTAAATAAATTTATATTACCGTTCTTCTATAATAAATATTTAATTTGTGTTAAAAAACGGCGGAAACTTATTTGTAACCCTAATAATATTGCAATTTCCGGTTCCGAATAAACAAAAATTCTTAAGTTTGTTTGTAAGTTAATACTGTGATTTTTTTTTGTACTTTTAATGACTAAAATATTTAGAATTTGTTTAAAATAAAATAAGATAAACTTGAGATAATCGGAAGCGCGCATGTGTGGCCAAAGATTGAACTATTTATATATATATATATATACAAAAAAAGAATGTTCATTGTTAATGAAATTATTCATTTTTTAATTAAATTACATTGAATTAGACAGTGATTTTAAATAGGCTATTACTCAGAATGATACTGAAGCGAATAAAAAAAAAATTGACTCAAAAAGTGAAGTTTTTTGGGCGTTATCGTGACCACATACATCATCCGCACATACAGACAATCCGACGTCCGCCGAAATATTTTGTCAAGAACGGTTTTTTTTTACTATTTACAAAGAATAGTGTTTTTTAAAGTATCTATTGTCATAGAAAACTGTTATTGTTGATATTTGTCAACTCATTCAATACTCCAAGTGCAAAAATGATCGGATAAAAGCAATTTAAACCGAGAAAATTGCTTGACCTTGAGAGAGTGAGAGTAAAGCACAGCTCACGCTTCGCGTTGAGACGTGCAATAGTTTTGCATAAAATTTCATTTGCTGATATAACAAAAGATTTTATTAACGCAACATTAATTTCAGAAAATAAAAAAATATGAGGTTATTTTTATATAAAAAAAAAATTTACTGATACAAAAACAAATATGTAGAATTTTATAAATTTAATAATTGAATACCATGGATATAACTCGGAGCACATGATAGGTGATATTGAAAGTATCAATATCTAATAAATTTAGCATTATCTCAGTATAGATTATTTGAACTTAATTACATTCAACAATAATAATAATAGTAAATTTTCTCTTCCCGGGTTTCAATTCTTGAAAATGGGGTTTTCGCAAATATAAACATATAAGTGGCACCTTCACTCACTAAGATCTCCAAGACGAATTTCTTATTCTATCATAAAAGGAGTAATTAGATCCTTAAGAATGTTTGATAAAATCGTGGAGCTACAATGCATCCATGATCTAAGCGCAAGTTTTTTTCGTACACTGGAGTGAGTGAGAGGAAAAATAACATTATTCTAATGAGGATAAAATTATGAAGGCAACACATAATAAGGAAACCCCGGCGAATAAAAGTCTAGTACCTTCAAATTATAAAATAATTAAATAAAACAGAATTTTCAGGTGATATTGACACTATTGAGAATTCAAAATTCTATATGCAACGTAGGTTTTCGCACGAAGAATCCAAGGTTAAGGGTAAATTTCAGAACCCAGTACACCCCAGAAAAACCCAAAATTTTTTTTTTTTTTTCAAAAACTCAAAATTTTCGAAAAAATCGAAAATTTTTCAAATAACTTAAAAATTTTGGAAAACTCAAAATTTTTTCGAAAACTTAATATTCTGAAAATTTTCGTAAAAACCGAGAAATTTTCAGATAACTTAAAAATTTTCAAAAATAAAAAAAAAAGTACATACAAACATAACAATATTGCTCAGAGTAAACGAATTCATAGAATAGTCTTAGAATTTATTGTAAAGGGACGCAGTACTCAGCAAGTATCATAAAGATTTAACTTAAGTCAAAAATTGACGCTGAGCTTTCCAGCGGGCGAACCCAAGAGACCCCAGTGTACAAATAAAGGTCACTAAAAGTATCCTTCCTCTGGGGGGGGGGGGGGGGGGGGTGCTGTGATATCCGGCTTGCCGTATATATTGAATGGGCTTCTTTGCCACGCTCGCTGTAAAGTGCAGCGTTAACAATTTCAAGGGCAGCAACTTCGGCCAACACCTCGTTGCACGTCGTCAACGTTTCCTCCAATCAGGGAATTACACTTGACTGTATCGTAAATTCATCCAATTATATATCCTAAATTATTCCCTCCAGAACCGCGAACCGAGGTAATAAAAACAACGAACACCAAGGTGCGGCAGCCTATGACGCTTGAGAAGTTAATGTATCTTCCTTGCTGACCCGCGTGAGTTCTAAACCGTGTTACGTTTAGGCAACTCTCTTTTTCTATTTTCTATTTCTCTTCAACCGAGTCGTTCAGTTTTCGTTAATAAAATCTAAACAGTCAAGTATACTATAAAATCCCACGGGAAGATCGTCTCGATATCGCACTCGCGGAGTCGTGGTAAGTTGCTTGTTACCGTAAAATTTCTATTCAAAATTGTCTTTTCAAAATTATACTTTCTTTTCCGAAAATCACCACACGGCGTGGGTGATTTTATATTAATTGTTAAGTGTATAATTAGTGATTCTCGTCCGAGTGAATCGCTGGAGTCGGAGATTCAGACCGAACTCAAATGAGTCAAAGACTCAATAAATTCAAAGTGTGAAATCTATAAGTTAAGTTTTAATAGTTAAGTGTAAATCCCAGAGATTCAAGTTAAAGAAAAGAACCTTAGTGTTAAGAACTATTTAACATCTTGTGAACTGAGTACGGCGAGCCCATAGGAAAATATTTCAATAAACATCAATCATTGGGAAAAACCTGTATATTAGATTATTTCTAATATTAAGAACCACATCCCTTTTTCCTGGACCAAATCATCTTTCAATCAGAGACCATCAGAAGCCGTTCACAGAAGATGCAGTCCGAAGACCACAATGACCAACTTACAAGTGAGCAACGAACAACGAAAAGAAGGTGGAATATAACAGGGGTCTGCTACACTGGTCGTCCTTACATTTCTTTTTAAGGGCGCCACTGGAAGAATTAAACGGTCTTCCAGAACCAGATCTTAGATCATCAGGGTCGTTGTAAAATTGTTTTGTAAGAGAAGGAAAATTTATAATTAGTTAACACTTTATTTGATATAACAATTTTAACTTTTATTTATTCAATAAACTTTTTTAACCTTATGACTTTTATAAACCTTATTACCTAACGTCAACTACCTTTGACTTATTAATTTAACCTTAACTAAGCCAACTACCTTTGGCTATATCACACACACACTCACACTGAGTCTCCTGGACTATTTTACACACTTTTATTTTAACCTAAACTCCACGCGGTCAACCAGACCCTCTACGTGGCTAAAACCTTATTTTACTTTCGCGTGGTCCCCTGGACCCTCTACACGACAAAACCTTATCTAACTCACGTGGTCCCCTGGACCCACTGCGCGATTTTAACACTACTTAATTATTACCAAATTCCATAATTGTATAATTTTCACTCAATCACACTTTTAAAAATATAAAATTTCATTATACCTATTTCCCTATAAATTAATTTCCATCTAATAATTTACCATTTCAAATCACTAATAAATTTACAACTAATTTCTTATAAACGCTAAACTTCTCCTTATCAACAATTTTGTTAAGCCAGTTTTAGGATTTATTTTATGTGACCGCTTAACAATTTATCACAACCTCTACTTTCAATACTTAAAACTCGAACATTTATTTTCCACGTTTTACTTCACGACACTTTTAACGTTTATAAATTATTAATTGATTCTATTTAATTTGTTAATGTAATTTACTTATAATTAATTTTAACTTATTATTAATGACTAGATAAATTGACTAGATCGCAATTGATTTTCCGGCGAATGCTTTACACAACCCTGGAAAATTCTACGACGCAGTAAATCTGGCAATGACCTGGAATCGTGAACGACGCCCTGGATCCGGCTAAAGGGCCTAGATCCGGTTAGACAACGTCTGGCTTAAATTAATTTTAACAAAATTTATACTTATTAATTTATTACGGGCCTAGACGCGAATTTCCCCGACGAACGACTACGTATTTTTAAATTAAATTAAGTTCTGGCTTGGGCCTAGAACTATAATTTAATTAATACCTGATTCAATTCCTGATGCTTTACTCCTAGTGTTTTCTCCGTCTCGTCTTATTGGGTTTCTGATCTCGTCTTGTCCAGTTCCTTCCGTGTGTGTATTGATGGTTAACCGGCCCTGCCGGTTCTGTGTGTTTCTGCAGCTGTCTTCCGTTTTTAATAATTTTACTCGGTTGTCTTCGGTTATTATCGGAAAACTACCCCTCTACTCAATTTTGATTGGGCCTAGTATTCGAGTATTATCAATTAGCGCGCCCGGCGACAAGTCGAAAAACTCAATTAAATGCTTATTTGGGGTTCCGGGTAGGGTAAATAACCATCAGTGAAAAATCACGATTTCGGTCGATAAAATAAACCATTTTACCCTATTACAGGAATTACCAAATTCTTTAGCGTATTGCATCCAAATTCTGCATCGAAACTACAGAGAGGCTCCCACGGGGTTTATCGTTCGAGTTCTCACAATAAAAATAAAACTTAGAGCTCATCCTCTAGGAAAATCACCATGTATGCCCGGTGCCTCCCACTTGAGGCCCACGCAAACATTTCCAAAAATTAATTATTATTAATTAATTAAATCCGGACATAACACCTCTCATGAACAATTCCTCTGTATGAATAATAATTTTTAAATTTACAAATAATTTTTTTTTTCTTTAATCACTAATTTTTTCACATTGTAACAATCGGTACACCTAAATAACCACTCAACCGAACCTTAAGTTTAAAAATTTTTCTTTTATTTTTCATTTTTGTACAAAATTAACCTGGAGAATTCGGAGCACACTCACCAAAAATATAATAATCTATGACGCATTTTGGGTTTGCTCTGAATTCTCACAGAAAAGTATGCGAGTATGAACGGTCAAGTTACAAGAAAGAGAGACGTAAATAAGGACAAGCAATTAGAAAATAGTACGTCTTTCTTTCCCTCTATGCACAGCTGTACCACTACGGCCGGTCCCTCAAGAAGAATCCACTCTCAATGTGTTCCAGATGTCCCACATGAGGATTTCTCTGAGTCTTCCGCGGCCGCGAGTCCCTCGTTATCGTAAAAGTCTTAGAAAATTTGTCAAAACATTTCCTTGTTTTAGTTCGACTCAAATTTTTACGACTTTTCTAGTTCAAACATCTGTTACCAATAGGACCCACGGTCTCCCGCGGGTTCTTACTATTTCTTTTCTAACGTAGAAATCTTTCTCGAATTCTATTTTATTTTTAATTTTTAATTACATTTCTGAGAAGTACCTAAAATATTGGTAGTAAATGTCACCATATATTTTAGAGAAACATTGTCTTTAAAGAATATCACGGTCCCCGCGGATCCTTACTTTTCCCTTTTCCACCATAGAAAGCTTTTCTATTTTTAATTTTAATAACATTCCTCAGAACCACCTAAAATATTGGTAGTAAATGTCATCATAGAAACGTAGTCTTCAAAAACTTACATGGTCTCCCGTGGAACCTCTCCGTTCTTTTTCCCTATTACTGAAGATTTTTGTCTCGATTTTTGTTTTTTTTACAATTATACTTTTCTAGAGTATGTAATATATCGACCATAATGTTCATTTATTTTATAGAGACGTTATTTTTAAGCAGTCCACCGCGGACTTATTTTTCTATTTACATCCTGTTGAGCACAAAATCCCAAGAACTTCTGTAATAAATATGTCAATCTCAACTGCTAAAAGAAATAAAACCCTTCTGTATTATTTTTCCTCTTTGTCTTCAACCCATTCTCTGAGGCATCTTCGGCCTCACTTTTCTTTCAAACCTTTCGTATATAAACCCAGGAAAAATAATCGAAGTCAGTCATTACCGCCGTAACTAAAACCCTTGTCGGATCTACCCGCGAGTCGATTTCAAAGTTCGTTCTCGTGAAGCTCCACGCCTAGGCAATCGGAGGTCCTAGATCGATAACCGCGATTCGATTCTCTTATTTTTTAATTTTTAACATCCAAAAGCCATTACTTCGGCAACTAAACCCTTATCGGATCCATTCGACCCGCGAGTAAGGCTCACTGAGTTGATTCCAACATTTGATCTCGTGACGCTCCATGCCTAGGCAACCGGAGTCCTTGTTCGGGAATAGTTAATCCTGTTAATAAATACCCTAAAAATAATTATAAATTCACTCGAAGGCAAAGCCGGCCTTTTGGTTCAGCGTGCAGTGCGTTCGTGTGAAAAGATTCAACCTGTGAATCTCATCTAAATTCTGTCATAAAAACATTGTAAAAAATCCTGTGGACACAAATTCAGATTGGTGAATTTGGAGTAAGTTTGTGCAGGTATATCAACCCATCAGGGTAAGTTCATTATTATAATATTTTTGTAGAATTTAACCTGCCAATATACTGCACATGTTTTTATTATATACCTTTGCCTTTTATATACTGTCCTTTTCTCCGGCATTCAAAAGTGCGGGTAATTTTAGTCATATAAAAATATAAGTAAGACAGATAGAGAACACGATCTTCTCGATGGCCCATATTCATCGACCCAACATCACTCTCGCTCTAAAATCCCGGACCTACCCTAACGCCACGCAGGTCATTGACCGGGATGGTCTATAGTACATCCGCTCGGTACGAATAGACAAATAAGTTGTAAAATAACACGAAATTATAACATTCTTATATCAGCCACGTGACGCTAAATTCCTTGGTTGGATGACAGAATAAAAATAATTTTACACTATAATTTAGAAATTAATAATCGGTGCCCGATCCCTCATACGTTCACACACAGACCACGTGACGTTTAATCGAACTCCTTCGCTGAGTTATAGAACGAGGTAATTCGGTATCCCGATATTAAATTGTAAATAAATAATGTACCTTTCACCCGTCACCTTCACTCACTCCGATCGTGACAACACCTAAATAAAATGTAACAAGGTAAATTTGTAAAACTGTAAAATTAAACAATTTGAATTTGAATTTTGTTTCCCGCCAATAACCGGCCAACGACCTCGTAAGTTGCGAGTTAGTGATGCAACTAGTCATTTCCTTAGGTTAAGAAAAGTGTGAATAAGTTTCCGGGGGAGTGAACCAAAGTGGAAGAAAATATAAGGGACTGCGGAACGTGAAATCGAACATTAGTTGTTCAGACGTCGACAACAGTAGGACGCACAATAAGACAAGGTAAAATTATCTGAGTCCGTATCCGCTTCACGTGGAACGAGGCGATTTATTAATTAACTATCTGTCATATTTTGTTATTAGGCCTTTGGGCCGATAATTTTATTAATTAATAATTAATTACAAAATACTAATGCGTACTGTTCATTGACAGGTTATCAATTTATTAAACTTCATTGTTGACGAGAGAGAGTACGAGTGAGATATCCGAGCGGCGAAGCCAAGGGAAAGCCCAGTTATCGTGAGAGAACAGAACAACCGGACACCAGCTATAATCCTGCCATTGGGTGCTGAGTTATCTCAAGGTAAATTTATAATTAATTGAGGCCTCTAAAATAATTATTAGAGGGCCGAATTAATTATAAATAAATTACTTAAAATCTTTCCGCAGGTTCGGTAAAATTATATTAGTCGCTCAAAGCTTGTTGGCCGGTTCAACCACGCGTCTCGAACTTTCCGCCGAATCTCTTGTCACAAATAATCGCCAATTTTGTCCGGAACTCTAAAATTTATTCTATTCGAGGCCTCTAGGCTGAAATAAAATAAATTTCCGCGTGAATCGTTCGATAATTAAATTAAATTTAAATTCAATATTTCTTATAAAAGTATCCCAGGCCTGTCGGCTGCTTTAGATAAACTGTCCGTGTCTTAAAATCGTAATTTCAGGCCTCGCGACTCCAAGCCACTGGCCGAATATTCTAGTCAATTTTCAACGTAATTCTAGTCGTAAATTTAGTCATAAAATAATTATAAATTAATTTTAAAATATTAATAAAATATCTAAATGAATTAAATTGGAATTTGTAAGGACGCTAGGAATTATGATAATTAGTTGTAAATGGAGAAAACGGATTATTTTGTCAGTAATAAATTAAGTATAAAATATTATGAAAAAGTGTTATTGAAAATGATCAGTAAAAATTGAGTAAAATCAGTGAAGAAAATATTATGGAAAAATTGTTAGCGAAAATTGTCAATAAAAATTAATTAATTAAGAATTCAATTAAAACTACAAATTAATTAATTAATTGATATACCGAGTTAAAAATAGTGAGATAAATCATAATAAATTAATTGTGGAAATTTATATATTATATTGGAAAATTTTATTATTGAAATTTATTATTGGAAATATAGTCACGAGTATTCGAGAAAATACCGATGATGTTATAAGAAATGGTCAGTAAATTAAAGTAGAGTCAACAAGTAATTTTAAGTTAACTGTGTCTGTGATTTAGGTCCGGTGGACAAAATTAAGTTAGGGTTAAGACTATGTCCAGGGGACACTAGAAATTAAGGTTTAAGGTTTAACGTCCGGTGGACGGTATTTTAATGTGTGGGTGTGTGGGTGTGGAACCGTCCGGGAGACGAGACATTAATTTAGTTTGCCATAAGGAACCGTCCGGGAGACGAGATAAAATTTAGTTTGCTATAAGAATATTAGTTTGTCATAAGTATAATTAGTTTGTCATAAGAAATTTAGTTGTCATAAGAATAATTACTGTCATAAGGTTTAAATAAATAAAAGCAAGGTGCTTAATTTAAATAAAATTTTGATTAACATTATTTCAGCCTATTATTACAATTCCTCACCTCTCTCACAAAATATTGCAAACGACTCTGAGAAATTAAATTAATTAATTTATTTAAAATAAAATTCTATAACATTCGGTTCTGGAAGGCCGAGTCCATCTTCCAGTGGCGCCCTATTATTCGACTATAATACTAGGTGCGACCAGACTTGGCAAGATTAATCTCTCTGTCATAAAAAATATTTAAATAATTATTCTCTAACTATTTTCTGCCACTCCAGAGACCCACTGTCTCCTCTCATACACAATTCCTCACTCAAATTAATTATTTTTAAATTAACAAATTATTTTTATTTCCCAATCACTAATTTTTTTATATCTAAATAAAAATATTTAAATAATTATTCTCTAACTATTCTCTGCCACTCCAGAGACCCTCTGTCTCCTCTCATACACAATTCCTCTCTCAAATTAATTAATTTTGAATTTACAAATTATTTTTTTTTTTTTTTTCAATCACTTATTTTTTTATATCAAAATAAAAATATTTAACTAATTATTTTCTTACTCATTTCTATCCCTTTATAGACTCTCTGTCTCCTTTCCTAAACAATTCCTCTACATAATTAATTATTTTTAGTTTACAAATTATTTTTTTTTTTTACAATCATTAATTTTTTTACATCTAAATAAAAATATTTAAATAATTATTCTCTAACTATTTTCTACCAGTCCAGAGACCCTCTGTCTTCTCTCATGCACAATTTCTCTCTCAAATTAATTATTTTTAAATTTACAAATTATTTTTTTTTTCAATCACTAATTTTTTTATACCTAAATAAAAATATTTAAATAATTATTTTCTCGTCATTTCTATCCCTTCAGAGACCCTCTTTCTCCTCTTACAAACAATTACTCTACACGGAAAAAATATAGTCGTGGCTACTCTCTGGGAAAGTACTGAGTACTTTCTGTAAGAAAAAAAAATTTTAGACAGTACTGTATGCTATCTAGACTGTATTCACTCCTACCTAGAATCTATCCACTACTGTCCGGGATAGTACTCAGTACTATGCAAGAGTAGTGGATGTAGTCTAGACACCATAAAGTACTATCTGCAATTTTTTTTTTTCAGAAAGTAGTACTGTCCCAGAGTAGCCTCTACTATTTTTTTTTTTTCCGTGTACATGATTAATTATTTTTAAATAAACGAATTTTTTTTTTTTCCTATCACTAATTTCTTTATATGAAAATAAAAATATTTAAATAATTATTTTCTCATGAATTTCTATCCCATTAACGACTCTCCTCTCCTAAACAATTACTCTCTCAAATTAATTATTTTTAAATTTACAAATAATTTTTTTTTTTCCAATCACTTATTTTTTTATATCAAAATAAAAATATATAAATAATTATTTCCTCACTGATTTCTATCCCTTTAAAGACTCTCTGTCTCCTCTCCTAAACAATTCCTCTCTCAAATTAATTATTTTTAAATTTACAAATCATTTTTTTTTTTTTTTCCAATCACTAATTTTTTTATATCAAAATAAATATATTTAAATAATTATTCTCTAACTATTTCCTGCCACTCCAGAGACCCTCTGTCTCCTCTCATATTAATTCCTCTCTCAAATTAATTAAAAGAAAAATTGAAACTTAAATTGAAAAAAGTACAATGTAGAAGTAATTTCGCTGTGATATAGAATAAAAAAAAAAACGAATTACAGATGATATCAATTCGGAGTTAAACAAAATTCGTTAAATAAATTTCAGTAAAATCTTCATATTATAATAAATTTTTTCAATTCGACTTTTTCAATTTTGTAGACTAAAACTTATTTAACAAATTTCATACAACTCCCAATTGAAATCAACTGTAAGTCATTTTTTGTAAATTCTATATTTTGTTAAAATTACGTCGACGTTGTCTTTTTTTCAAATTAGTTTCAATTTTTTTTTTTTTTGTTTAAACTAATTAGTTAAAGTTGATACTCTTATTGCAATGAAAATGTTTAAAAGAATTAATCTAATAAATGAAAAAGGAATAAATTGTAGTCCTGTGTTTTGTTTCGTATGTGAGTATAAAAATCTAAATGATTTTTTCTGCTTACATCATTATAATATACAAAATTATTTTTCAATCTTTTTTTTCTTGTTACTTGAATAATAATTTTGATTGAAATAAATTTTTTTAAAGTAATGATTTATTTGCAAAGAATGTTTTTTTAAGAAAATTATTAACAATGCGTATACTGCATAACATATTTTTTAAAATGAAATAGGGCTATGTTAAAGAAATACTGTAACAAAAAAAGTTAATTTATTCAAAGTCCTGATTTAATGGGAACGAAAAATAATAATAATGAAATAAATGTATTAACATCGTAAAGACTGCGTGGAAAATGAATATGAATTAAAAACAGCACTGTTAACAAAATACTGAAACATGAAAAAAAATTTTTTTACCTCAGTGTTTTTTCAACTACATTATTTTTAAAAAATAATCATTTTTTACGCATCATTTACAATCTTCATTAATATTTTATGTCAATAAATAAAAAATTTATTGTAATGAACTTTATATATCAGTACTATCGCCGTCAATAATGTCAGTCCTGTTTTAAAAACACTGTGAAATAAACATGTCTATTTCAAACATCCACTGAGACACAAGTCATGAATAAATAATCGAAAAAAAAAAAATCTGTAATTAAAAAAGTAAATAATAAATCAATTATATGAAAAATAAAAATATAAATAAAAAAATCTATTATAAGATATGTCTATAAAAAAAAAAATATTAGAAAAAAAATCCCTATATTAAAATATAACTATAGATAAAATACAGGTATTTTCAATATTTATAGAAAAAAATTTCTTATATTAAATTTCGGTATATAATAAATTATTAAAAAAAAAAATGAAAATTAATAAAATTAAAAGAAAATAAAAAATATAGTTCATATAAAAAACGGTCTAAAAATGAATTTCCTAGAATAAAATACAATATATATAAAAATATATGAAAATAAATAAACGCATTATTATAAGTATACCAAATAAATTTTAGTATAATTAAATAAACGAATAATAAAATATACGAATAATTCAAAATTTAAACTAAAAAATAGACAGTTTAAAAAATAAGTGAACAAATAAATATATCTATAAATATAAAACACATCAATAAATTAACCAATAACAAAGAAACACTACAATTAAACATCTATTTAAGGCCATTCTCCAAGGGTGCCCCCCACTTTTTGTAAAAAAAAAGTGGCGCCGCCTGGCGGCAAGCAGCCGAACTGAAAAAATTCCTAGCGTAAAAAAATTTCAAAATTAAATTAAAATTATTAAAAAAAAGAAAACATATAAATTTATAATTTTTAAATAAATAAAAAAATACAGATTTTCTTTTAAAATCATAATTTATGATAAAAATGTCCTGAAACGTGAAATTAAGAAATTAAATTTTCAATGACCTTGAACTGTCAATTTCGTATTTATTTTACAAAGGATATAACAAATTAGCGAAAAAAACGGCAACGTACTCGCAATTTTAAAGATATGTAGAATACTTAAAAAATAACTCACAGTAATCAAAAATTGTCTGCTAAGCGTAATATCTTGAATAAATTTCAGCATGAAATTCATCATCTAGTAATATTTTATTTTGACAGATGTAAACAAC
>CAXHJT010000003.1:0-45959 GCA_964016945.1 Microplitis deprimator
AACAACAACAACAACAACAACAACAACAACAACAACAACAACAACAACAACAACAACAACAACAACAACAACAACAACAACAACAACAACAACAACAACAACAACAACAACAACAACAACAACAACAACAACAACAACAACAACAACAACAACAACAACAACAACAACAACAACAACAACAACAACAACAACAACAACAACAACAACAACAACAACAACAACAACAACAACAACAACAACAACAACAACAACAACAACAACAACAACAACAACAACAACAACAACAACAACAACAACAACAACAACAACAACAACAACAACAACAACAACAACAACAACAACAACAACAACAACAACAACAACAACAACAACAACAACAACAACAACAACAACAACAACAACAACAACAACAACAACAACAACAACAACAACAACAACAACAACAACAACAACAACAACAACAACAACAACAACAACAACAACAACAACAACAACAACAACAACAACAACAACAACAACAACAACAACAACAACAACAACAACAACAACAACAACAACAACAACAACAACAACAACAACAACAACAACAACAACAACAACAACAACAACAACAACAACAACAACAACAACAACAACAACAACAACAACAACAACAACAACAACAACAACAACAACAACAACAACAACAACAACAACAACAACAACAACAACAACAACAACAACAACAACAACAACAACAACAACAACAACAACAACAACAACAACAACAACAACAACAACAACAACAACAACAACAACAACAACAACAACAACAACAACAACAACAACAACAACAACAACAACAACAACAACAACAACAACAACAACAACAACAACAACAACAACAACAACAACAACAACAACAACAACAACAACAACAACAACAACAACAACAACAACAACAACAACAACAACAACAACAACAACAACAACAACAACAACAACAACAACAACAACAACAACAACAACAACAACAACAACAACAACAACAACAACAACAACAACAACAACAACAACAACAACAACAACAACAACAACAACAACAACAACAACAACAACAACAACAACAACAACAACAACAACAACAACAACAACAACAACAACAACAACAACAACAACAACAACAACAACAACAACAACAACAACAACAACAACAACAACAACAACAACAACAACAACAACAACAACAACAACAACAACAACAACAACAACAACAACAACAACAACAACAACAACAACAACAACAACAACAACAACAACAACAACAACAACAACAACAACAACAACAACAACAACAACAACAACAACAACAACAACAACAACAACAACAACAACAACAACAACAACAACAACAACAACAACAACAACAACAACAACAACAACAACAACAACAACAACAACAACAACAACAACAACAACAACAACAACAACAACAACAACAACAACAACAACAACAACAACAACAACAACAACAACAACAACAACAACAACAACAACAACAACAACAACAACAACAACAACAACAACAACAACAACAACAACAACAACAACAACAACAACAACAACAACAACAACAACAACAACAACAACAACAACAACAACAACAACAACAACAACAACAACAACAACAACAACAACAACAACAACAACAACAACAACAACAACAACAACAACAACAACAACAACAACAACAACAACAACAACAACAACAACAACAGCAACAACGGGTGCACGAATGGTTGTTGAATACGACCGATGACGACGATTCTGATGAGAATACAATCATTATAAAAGAAGATGATGATAAGTTTTATAACTCTTGTGGTGAGTGGGGCCTACAGAAGTGAGTGACTCTGATGTGGAGACTCCATAAACACCCACACTCATAATATTTTTTTTTTTTTTTTATAATTTTGCAATATGTTTTTTTATGTTCATTTATTCTTACTCTTTTATCTCATCGATGTATGAAATAAATTATATTTTTTTTTCTTTTTTTTCCTTATAATTTTTCATTTATGCAATAAGTATTTTTATATCAATTTATTCTAACTATTAAAAAAATTATATCAAATCTAATATTTTTTTCTTTTTTTCCATAATAATGCATCATTTTTTTATGTTAATTAAATTTACTAGCTAATCTGAGCGATGTACGAAATAAAATATTTTTTTTTTCTTTATATTTTTTCATGTATGCAATAAGTATTTTTATATTAATTTATTCTATTTAGAAAATAAATGAAATAAAATATTTTTTTTAAAAATAATCAACAATGATTGTCATTAAAAAAATCGCCAATAACACTGTGCTTAATACATCATGTGTGTGTGTGTGTGTGTGTGTGTGTGTGTGTGTGTGTGTGTGTGTGTGTGTGTGTTAAGATATTCTTAACCTATCTGTCCACTTTACCCCCTCACCGTAAAAGACATCCTCAGGATTCTAACATCCATAAATACCGCGCACTGTACAGAGCATGCGCAAGCCAACTTCGTTTTAAATTCTCCCCCGCGTAAAAAATGACACTTTCACTTAACCTGCTGCAAACTTCTGTTCAGCATTAACTTCATCGAAACCATAATACTTTTTACAGCACATGCTCAGTCGAACGTATTATTTTTTTTCTGATTGTCCTTGTGTGTATACAATAATTATTAAAATTTAACTATAAATATAAGATAACTATGCTAAGGCCTATGAAATAATCAGTAAATAGATAATTACATTTTCTAATTTTATTTTTTATTTTATGAAATGAAAGTACATTTTATGTTGACCAGATAGCAAATTCAAATTGACTGTATTTACTGCCATGAAATCTTAAATAAAGATGCTGTTCTTCGACAGTGTTGACAAGGTTTTTGAATGTGTCCTCATCGGCAATTAATTGGTTGTTCGTCCGTATTGGAAAGAAGACTGTAAATTTACCATCAAGACAAACCACTCTGGGTCCATACTGTGTTGGAATTATTTTTAATTCGGTAATTTTGTACATTTTGCCAACTTCTAATTCTTTAAATTTTCTGGTCGGCAAAATGTTTTCTAAATTACTGATCTCATTGAGTTTCTTCAAATCCATCCTAAATAGATGTTTAATTAATTAATTAATTACTTAATAACTTAGTTAATACATTGATAAATATTTTAATCAAAATGTATAAGTATTATGAGATTATGACTTACGTGTTTTATAAAAAAATGAATCCAATAAATATTATAAGCAACTTTTGAAATAAACTTTTCACAGACTGTTTACATGAATGTTTTAGCATAGACTGAGTGCTGAAAGCTCGAGATCTCTGAAATTATTCGTCTACCCCCACTACAATTCGGAAACAAGCTCAAACTTGTTGGATGACGCAATCAATGACGTCATCTAGTAGAAAAAGGGGAGTGGGGGCAATTAAACCAATAGATGGCATCCTCTCCGCATGCTTCTCGCATGTACTTGTCCATACCTCAGTTTTAATATATAAGACTTGAAATCACTACACTTGCAAGTCACACACTAACACAACCTGTAGATGGTAGGCAGCTAGTGCCAGCTCTGGGGGTGATGCGAATTAGTCAACCACCTTTAATCTGGTAAGCTGCATATGACCCAATCTAGTTTGTAAAAGATGCGTGTATGTTACTTTTTTACGCAATCACCATCATACACAACCTCAAAAAATAACCTCAAAAGCGTGTTTTGGTCGGTAAAATAGATCTTACCGACCGCCAACACAACGTAATTGACAGCCAAACTAAGTTTACCGACGGGCAATATCAATACCGACGATAAAACAGTGCTTACCACCTGCCAAACCAGAGTTTGCCGACTGCCAATTTAAGGACAGCCAGTAAAACAGGCCTTACCGACCGCCAGTACACACCGACCGCCGGTAGGTTACCCTCCGTCGGGAACTTAGCACGGACTAGAACCCACCATCGGTTTTATCGGGGGGGAGGGGGGTTAACTCCTCCAGCTTAACTACTGTTTCTCGATGTAGACTGACTGCTGCGAGCTCTCGAGCTCAGCGCTCAGCTCAGTATCCCCACTCTATGCCGAAAACAAGTTCAGACTTGTTTAATGACGTCATCATCTTGAACATTCTATTGCGCAGTTAAAAAATGTTACTACGCAGTTAGAAATAGAACAAAGGAAAAAAACCAGTTCAGACTTGCCTGATGACGTCATCATCAGCAAAAAAAAGGGGAGAGAAACTATACCACTAGATGGCATGCTCTTGCATGCTTCTCGCATGTACCCTTACATACCCCAGTTTTAATATATAAAACTTCAAATCATACATTTACGTGTACATATTGCATTGATCGGAGTAGACAATGCTAGTGTCAGCTCTGGGGTTGAGCACAAACATGATGGCATAACCTGTAACCTGATAGGCAAGCTGAGAACCCATTCTAGTGAAATTGTACATAATTTTACATAAATTGTACATTATTAACAATTATATATATTTTTTCAAAATTTCCCGCTTAAAATATACATTAGGCGCGATCTATCATAACACGAGCTCAAAATGGTGGACACGAGCTTAAAATGGCAAACATGAGCCCAAAATACCATCAGAAGGGACCTAGATAAGCTCAAAAATGAGCTCGGAGAGTTAAAAGACTGCCAATTACACGAAGCAGGTGCCAATTAGCATCCAAATGATGTCAATTAACACCAAAATGATGTCAAAAAGGGCCTAGATAAGCACAATTAGCGTCGAAATGATGTCAAAAAGGCCCTAGATAAACACGCCAACAGTCGACTCGCTATCATCAATCAATAACTTACCATCCACCGGTACAACAGTTTAGCATGGACACGAACCCACAATCTGTTTTATCGGGCTGGTAAACCATCCCTACTCATCTGCTAATTTCCTTCAAAAATATACATTGTTCAAACATTTCAGATAGATAATTTACAAGTTTTGGGTAAGAAATGAAATTTCTCTCAAAAAACTTAAAATCGTAACGATACACCGGTTAATATCAATATTGAGGGCTCAAACTCGCACAATAACTTTTTTTGGTCGCAAGGAATAATATTTTCACAGTATCAAAAGAACAAAAAATAGTCAATTTTTTTGGCCCAGTCTTATGTGTATATATATATATATATATATATATATATATATATATATATGTATATATATATATGTATATATATGTATATATATATATGTATATATATATATGTATATATATATATAGATATTGTAACGTAAATTTTACTTAGTACTCGATAAACTCAACAAAATTATACATAAATCATTACCCAATAAAATTACTCAATTATTCGAACTTAAATTACACCAAATCAGGCTACGTTACACTTCGCCCACCGATCACTTCTCTCATTTCCTCCAGATCCTGACGGGCGCCAGCCGACTTTTATTTCCTCGGTATCGGCAACCGGTCTGAACGTACACGTAAATTAAAACCTAGTATCTAAATCCTTCGGAGATGAGAGCAATGAACGGTGGTAGCCGCATGTCCTGGTACGCTCAGTATGCTAGGTTGTGGACAGAGGGTCGCGGTTCTTTTGACGCGTAAGAAGCCAATTAATCACATTTAAATTAAAATAAAATAAAGAAAAAAAAAAGCCATTCGGCAGCCGAAATGGAAGGTAGATTTTTCAATTAATTGATATAAAAAAATAGTTTTATACATACATATCTTCTTAGTGTATAGTCATGATATGAAATTAGACTCGTTTTCTAGGAGTGAGGGTAAAAAAAGACAACGATTATTATTGATAGAGAACTTCAGATAGTTGATTTGACATAACATTATACAGGTTATGTACCAAACTAACCTTCACATAAATAAAGTATTGAAAATTTAATTAGTATGAGATCATAATTGTAATCGCTATTACCATGACAAGCCCAGTTAAAATAACGATAATACTTTCAAAATATTAAATAGCTGTGAAATGAACAGGTTATTTTGTTTACAATAAAATACACGTGACAAATTGTATTATAATGGGAAATTCATAAGTTATGTGGAATGAAAACCATATTTAACATTTTTTGATTCCATTAAAATTTTCAAGGCTATGAAATTATTGGAAGAAATGGTCAAAATATAAAGTTTGAGGTCATAAATTAAAGCTCATTAGTCACGCTTTAAAATACTTTTTGCAGAAATTATCTATGAGTTATAGTTTTAAAGTTATATGGACTTGAAAGTGATTAAAAATTGATTTTTTCGAAAAATCGTTTAAATTACAGACAGCCATAACTTCTAAACTAATCGACCGAATCAGCTCGTCTTCGAACTTGCCCGTGGTAATCACACATAGAATAAGTCTAGAAAATTTCATTGAGATCGGATAAGAATTGTAGACGCAATCGTGTCCTCAAAAGTCGGTTCTATGACATAAATATATATATATATATATATACATACATATATAAATTTTTCAACGAGTGGTATTTTTGAACTCTACTCAACTAATTATGATAGTTTATGACGAAATCCCTTGTAAAATCGACCATAAGGACAAATACAATAGTTAGATTTTTAAAAAAATCTGCCTAAAAACTGAATAGAATACCGTAAAGATGACGCGAGAGTGACGCGGAGGGCTCAAATGGCCTGCAGTCGAGTCCTCTCGGTCTATCAACCGAATAAATACCTGAGTACGCCATCAGGAACCTCTCGTGGACGACGAATCACAAAATTTAACACAATACTTAATAAAATAAAATAAATGATGCGGTAATGCGCGACATCAATTCACACGATAAACGGCTCCAAGAGCACAACTTACCGAGCCACAAGCTCCAAAACGACGACAGTCTAGGGTTGCGGTCGAGGTCCACCTTAGAGACTCTCCGACTCGCCACCGCTCGCTTCCAAAGTCCAAACTCGACTCCTGGGTCGGCTCGTACTCGAGCGACCCCGAATTCCAACTCTCCGACTCCATGGTCTACTCTCAACTACTCTTCTCTTCCCTCCCACTCCATCCACTCGCACGCTCTACTACTTTCAGTCACTATCACATTCTCGCTTCTCCATCCATTCTTTCCTCACCACATACAAGCCGTGGACTCACGAGTCTTCCCGCAATGTCACTCCCCATGATATCCGAAGTTAGCGAATTTTTGGCTTCCTCCAGTATCGCAAACGAGGCCTGCCATTCCCAAATAAACGTACACGTACCCCAGCTAACTCCGGGTATCAACACGCAGGGGCAGCGACATCTCAGTCGCTCATCCGTGATCACCACGTCAACCCCGAGAGCTAAGCCTAGGCCTAGTCGTTATTACTGGTCGGGAGGCACGTTATTTTGGCCACTATCCGCGACACAGCTAGTCATTCCCCGTTAAATCGACGCTCTATCCCACAGACACTCCAAAACATACACCGTAGCGTACACGTACTCGTACTCTCAAGATACTAACTCACTGCATTATCTCTATAACTATGGCTTTAACCAATGACTTTTCCTATAATCGTATTGATGTAATCTTAATAAGTTATAAAGAACTAAAGACACATTGCAATTAGAAATAATAACACTACAATTATAACGATGGGATGATATAAATTATTTGCTTTTTTTTTTTGAGTTGAAAATATTCGCGTCTGTCATCAGATCCCGGATAAAAGGAAAAATTCTTAATATTTTGATTGAACTGTGATGACTTTTTTTTTAGCATAGACTTATCAAAGAAATTCAGTTAAAGAGTGAATAAAGAAGATATCAATTGATATCGTAAGTTTAGAACCCATTTTAATACAAAATATAGGACCAGTGTATCTAAGTACACGACATAATTATTCTTTATATTTAATTTGGACTTAGGAGTCGATTTTGTAAGATCCATTTTATAAGAGTTACCTATATGACATAATATACATTCATGCCGAATTCCACTCTGTAACACATAAATTATGAAAAAAGAGTATATTAGCATTTAACGCCCCCACATACCTACTTCGAAGCCGATTTTTCTAAAGCTGTTCAATGGTGGATACCTACATAACATAATAAACGTTCCTACCGAATTTCAACTCTGTAACACGTATATTGAAAGAACAGAAGCTTATTTACGTTTAACGCCCTCGGAAACCCTCTGAGGATTTGATTCGATTAATGCTATTTTATTGGATATACTTACATGACATAGTAAGCGTTCATGCTGAATCACAACTCTGTAATTTATATATTTAAATAACGGAAGCATATAAACGTTTGACCCCCTTCGCAAACTCCCTTAGGCGTTGTGTTCATTAAAAGCGTTTCATAAGGGATCCCTACATGACATAATAAACGTTCAGGCTGAATTTTGACTTAGTAACACCGTTGATTATTGAATACGGTTGTACCGTTTCGTTTTTGAGATAATACTCATCTCGTCTTCTCTTTACTATATCGTCGATTGCACTTGCATTCTGAAATCAAATATATTGTATAAGATTAATAATATTTATTTTCGGCTCATGAATTTCTACATACTCTTGCGAAGACAAAAATATCGTCTATCGACTCTTGAGTGGATATTTTTTCATTTTTACTCCGACGACTATTAGGTGGGATTAGGTGGGCAAGTATCATCAATTCAATCAATAATTTCACTGAAAATTTTGAAAAGAAAAAAACAATTAATTCTAATATTTCAAAAATTTCATTAAGTTGAATTATTATTTAAGATATACATTAATCATACATGAATTTTTAAACTTATACTGGACTTTCTTGGACTTTATTCATATTCTTCGCATTATTAAAAGAATTGAAGTACAAAAAAGTTCAATGTATGAGATGAAATTTCAATATAATCAACAATATGAAAAAGTAACAATAATAACACTAATAATGATAATGATAATGATAATGATAATGATAATAATAATAATAATAATAATAATAATAATAATAATAATAATAATAATAATAATAATAATAATAATAATAATAATAATAATAATAATAATAAGAGCACAAACACGAGATATATCAGGATCTCCTGTTTGAAATTGGCAAACTTTACCCAGGCTACCGTGTCAAGCTTGTCGTACTCATTGTTGGCGTCCTAGGAGGGATGAAACAGAATTTTGTATCTGCATTGGCTAAAATCCCAACTTGCTCATCGCAAGTTGAGTTTTTGGCATCGAGGATGCAAAAGGCTGTAATTCTCGGATCCCTCCGTCTCCTAAGGCAACGAAACTTGGCCTGCTGCGCATGCTGATCATCTTGTTGATGAAGCATCGCAGCAGTAACGATTTGGCGCTCAGGTGAGGCCCTCGGTAGAGTCGGACTACCGGGGATAACCCCCTGAGCATTTAACTTAAAAAGAAATAATAATAATAATAATAATGGCAAACACGGTTCCACATTTCATGTGGCAACGACAAACGTGTAACCGAAGTTGTACAGTACAAAAGAGGAGTGTTTCAGGGAGATTCTCTGAGCCCTCTGCTGTTTTGCATCTCACTGCTGCCAATATCTGTTGCGCTACGCCGTACTCGTGGATACTCAGTGGGCCCACCAACTGATCAGAGTTATTCGATCACCCACTTACTCTACATGGATGATCTGAAGGTATATGCACCTGATGAGGAACACCTTCAGACAGCCTTGAACATCGTAGGGGAGTATACACGGGATGTCGGCATGGCATTTGGGTTGGACAAGTGCGCGGTCCTTAATCTGGTGAAGGGTAAGTGCTCTGATGTGCGTGAAGATATCGAGTTGGTAGACGGGAGCGTCATTGACCATCTTGACGCCGGAGAGTCGTACAAATATCTAGGTATTGAGGGAAGTCCTATGCAGGATCTTCCTAAAATCAAAACGACTCTCTGCAGCGAGTATGTGCGGAGACTCCGGAAAATCTGGTCATCAGAACTTTCCGGAAAGAACAAAGTCTCTGCAACAAACATGCTTGCTGTCCCGGTACTTCTTTACTCTTTTGGTGTCCTTAAATGGGCCCGAAAAGAGCTTAAAGACCTCGATATCAAGACACGCAAAGTCATGAATATTAATCGGAGCATGCACCCTAAGTCTTCAGTCACCAGATTATACCTTTCCCGGCACATCGGAGGGAGAGGTCTACAGAGCTTGGAGTGTCTACACGATCGTTTGGTTTTGGGTTTAACATATGAAGTTGTCAATTTTACAGGAGATGAAGACGACTTCCTTATGCAAATTGTTCATCAGCATGAGAATGCGCATAAGGGAGCGTTCTTATATAAGGCAGCAAAGTACGCAGCAAAATCCCTTGGTCTCGGAAAAGTAAACCCTCTTATTGAACTCCCTAAGGAGGAATTCAAGAGGGTCATCAGCAACGCTGAGCAACAAAAACTGCTCAGTACACACATGGATAATTCAATGCACAGCGTGTTCTTTAAACACGTGCGTGAACATGGCTTGTCCGAACAGCTGACGTTTTCCTTCCTTAAGTCAGCTGGCCTGATGTCCGAGACTGAAGGGTATATTTTTGCCTGCCAAGACGGTGTAATTAACACTCTCGAATACCGTGCAAAAGTGCTCCAGATGCAGCTACCCGACACACAGTGTAGGGTGTGTAAGCAACATCCTGAAACGCTTATGCATCTCTTGTCAGCATGTCCTGTGCTGGCGAGAAGTGCATACGTTCAGCGTCACAATGCTGCTCTGCGAGTACTTTATTACCACCTTAGACACACGCACGGTATCGATAAAACACCAGTGCTGCCTTATTTGCCAGGAGACATTCCGCAAGTTGTTGAGAATGACCGTTGCCGTATTTATTGGAACGTGCCATTCGCAACAACGCGGAAAATAGATCACAATAAACCTGATATTGTGCTCTTCGATAAAACCGCTCGTAACATTTATGTTATTGAGTTTTCAGCTCCAGCTGAATATAACATCACGGTTAAAGAAGAGCACAAACACGAAATATATCAGGATCTCCTGTTTGAAATTGGAAAACTTTACCCAGGCTACCGTGTCAAGCTTGTCGTACTCATTGTTGGCGTCCTAGGAGGGATGAAACAGAATTTTGTATCTGCATTGGCTAAAATCCCAACTTGCTCATCGCAAGTTGAGTTTTTGGCATCGAGGATGCAAAAGGCTGTAATTCTCGGATCCCTCCGTCTCCTAAGACAACGAAACTTGGCCTGCTGCGCATGCTGATCATCTTGTTGATGAAGCATCGCAGCAGTAACGATTTGGCGCTCATGTGCGGCCCTCGGTAGAGTCGGACTACCGGGGATAACCCCCTGAGCATTTAACTCAAAAAGAAATAATAATAATAATAATAATAATAATAATAATAATAATAATAATAATAATAATAATAATAATAATAATAATAATAATAATAATAATAATAATAATAATAATAATAATAATAATAATAATTATAATAATAAATATAATCCTTTAATTTCTAATAAAAACTTAAATAAACGGGTTACACATCCTCTGAATCTGAAAGGATGACTGTATCAGCATTATCATCACCATCATCAAGATTATTTGAATCTTCAGGATCTGAGAGGATCACAGTATCAGCATCCTCAGAGCATTGAAGATCCTGCTCCGTAACCGCAGCAACAACACGGTCATGGAAAAGTTCATGCTCCCGCTCAGATGCTGCCCTATCTAATACGCAAAAGAATGGTGGAATAAAACCATTTACGATTACGTAATCTCTGAAATCCTGGGATCCGTCCCTGAGCCTGAAGTGCCACGCAACCCTTTCATCGTTAATTTCCAAGGAAGCCTCCTCACCAAAGAAGTCGACGGTGGAATCCTTGATTGGCTCATTTGCCGACACTTTATCCCACAGCTGAGGTTCAATGAAGTATCTCACCTCTTCTACTGAGAAGCTTTGAACCCAATGTTTCGGAAATAATACCGCATAACGTATACAATAATCATCTAAATGATTCTCTGTAATAAATAACAAAAAAGTAATAACGAAAAAGTATTATATAATGATTATAAGGTGTAAAAAAATAATACCTAAAGGACCGGGGTTTTTGAATTTATTGAGAACTCCGCGCCAGATACCAAAGAATGGATCGCGGGTGGCATTATAATAGAACCGCAGATCGGTTCTATTAGCATCTATGTTGGGGATACGGAACCACCAACACAGATCATTATGCTGAATATTTAATTCAGCTATTAATCCTTCTAATCGGAATAATGTTCCATCTAAACTATTTCCCTGACGAACAGCCCTTTCCAAAGCACGAACTATTAAATTCATCACTCCATCGAATAATCTTGGAAATCTAATCCACCGAATTGGTATGACTATATCATAGCTAAATGTGTTTCCCATCTACAGATCATACGCATTTTTTTTAATATAAAAAAAATATCTTTCAGCATATAAAATAAGGATTAATGCTAACTAACTTACCTTAATTATTTTTTCCTTAGTTATAAAAAAAGCTCCTTCAAGTTACAATATTAAACAATAGTTCATAATCACTTTAAATCACCCACTGAATATTTTAGAAATAATATTAAATTTGTTCATAAACACTCGAAAACACCCACTGTATACTTCCAAAATAATTTTAAAACCGATTAAAGTAAATTCAAACAAAAATTTCTTTTAAAAGTCTTACTTCAACTGTCATCGACTCTTTCACGATCCATGAACTTTGTATAATGAGAGATCAATGTATAGCTTGACAATGAAATCACAGTCGAGTATCAAAAATTAATAAACAAACCCATATACCGTTCGCATGTGTAAGAAACACCCATAGAGCATCTCACTCTAACATGTAGTGATAGATATGGGTGTCTCACTTTAGCTTGGAATAATATACATATAATTCTATATTATAAGACTTTTTTTCTGAAAATCTATACGAACATATTATCCATTGTGAAATGAACTATGAAATTAACTATAATAATTTACTTTGTCTTATCCTATTTGTGTGAAAATCATTTTTTTTTTTTTCATATTAATTAAAAAGGTATACATTTAAAAGATATATTTGAAAATCTTTAAATATATCGATAAAATAGGGAATCATGTTAACTCTGCCATCTATCTGAAAAAAAGTCGATACTAAATCTTTATTATCCAACTTCTACAAAAATTCCATAGATTAACAGTTTTACCTATCTTTAGTAACATCATTTATTTTTTACATATATCTTTTCTAAAAGACATTATTATCGATCTCACGGTCTAAAGTAAATATATATTAAATTACATATGATACATGTATTCTCACATCTTTTTTCTACGATTTACCAAACATAAACATTTTTTATGATCCAAATCGTATATATAATAAATCTTATATTTGATATGTAATTCCAACATACCTACCCGAAATAAACAATTTTTATTACACCGCTTAATGAGATTTGTATTATCATCGATCTTTGGTACTTACATTCTCATTATTTATTTAACTTTTCGTTTTAAATCTCATATGTTAGTTCTCTACTTTATTTTTACATTTATTTAATTTATACCACCCAAGTAAATAATTTTTATAACACTCTTCTATGTAATTAAACATATCTATCATCGATCACTTTATCATCGGAAGTAAACAATTTTTATTACACCGCTTAATGAGATCTGTGCTAGCATTGAAATTTCATACTCATAATTCTTAAATTTATTATGTATTTCATACTCTCTGTGTTAAATCTTAAACGATCGTTGATGTTATTGATATATACATTTCTTATTAATCTGTGCCACCCAAGTAAATAATTTTTATAACCCTCTTCTATGTTATTCCATATATCTGTCATCGATTACTCCATCACCGGAAGTAAACAATTTTTATTATACCGCTTAATGAGATTCTTACTAGCATCGATATTTGATACTCATAATTCTTAAATTTATTATGTATTTTTACTCTGTTTTAAATCTCAAACGATCGTTGATGTTATTGATATATACTTTTCTCTTTAATCTATACCATCCCAAGTAAATCATTTTTATAACATATCCCTTACGCTGCTTCATGAGATCTGTACTATCATCAATATTTGATACTCTCAGTCTCATACTTATGAAATTAAATTTTTTTTTACTCTCTGTATGTGTTCCTCGTTTTGAATACTCAGAAACTTTGATAACATTACACCTATAGTCAAAAGCTTAAATAGCTTGTGAAAACACAGTTAACTTACAGTTGAAGTGTAAATCTTTATGTGAACACATCTTAAGATTTATATAAAATAATTATTCCTGATCCACAAGTGTTTGTGATCCGAAATTTTAATACACAGTGTTTTATCAAATAATTAAAAAAAATGTCCCAACGAGGTTTAGTTCAAGCTCTCCATGATTTAGTAAATACGGTAGCACAATCATATAATGATTTGCAATCGGAGGTGGTGGATGAAGAGCAATGCCAGAGGTGTTACAGTGTTTGTAATGATACAATAGACTATTTTAATACAATTTTGACAGATTCTAATACTGCTGTTTAAGTGCGACGAAGTGTGCAAGCCAACATAGCAGTTCTTTGTTGGTACAGTAATCAGTTTCTACAACTAAGTGGACAGGTAGCAGGTGGTGATTTAAGTGTAAATAATCAATCAATTAAATGGCAAGATCTTGAGAACGCTTTCTCGAATAACATTAAAACAGGATCAATAATCAACCGCTCTCACACTGACTTGAGAGATTTTTTAAATGTGTCGAAAGACATTGTCTTGGATAAAATCCAAGAAATGCTGGAAAACGTTGCAGGTGTTAAAGTGAATGTTGAACTATTTTGCAAATTTAAAAAAAATACATCGATCGAAGAAGAAGTCAAATCATTTAACACCAAGAGTCGGGCGATTTTACCTGCAACATCTTTAGCTGAGTGGTATACGGACTTTGTATACGATAAAATGTTAAACAAGGTGGAAGAATTTAATCAAAAGGATTCAGGGTGGAGTTTGACAGAGATTACCAATCTGGTTTTAACCATGTCAAAATACACACCTCTGCAAGGAGAGAGTTGAACATTTGTGAGGCTTCCTCGAGATATCCAGATGAAACGAGCTGTGCTCAACATAGAAAACTTTGATATGTACTGTTTTCTATGGAGCGTCGTTGCTGCAATTCATCTTCCCAACACTGGACATCCTGAGAGAACATCGGCGTATCCACATTATAGTGCTGTGCTAGAATATGCAGGTATTAAATTTCCTAGGACACTTAAACAAATCCCACAGTTTGAAAGACTAAATGACTTAACGATTAATGTATGTGGTATTGAATCTCACTTTACAAAGAAAAAGTCTGAAAAAAGTATTATAATTCCATTAGATTTAAGTAAATATTGTAAACCTAATAATAGAAAAACAGTCCACCTTTTAATGTTACAAGCTAATGTTAATTTAAATATGACAGGTAACGAGTATAAAGATTATGAGCCTATATATCATTTTGCTCTAATTAAAGATCTTTCACGATTAGTAAAAAGTCAGATATCAGCTTCGAAAAGCAAATTATTTTTTTGTGACCGATGCTTAAATCATTTTAAACTGGAAAAATCGTTTGAAGATCATAAAAAAGACTGTTTTGCATTAAATAAAGTTCACATGACATTTCCGACTGAAGAAAATAAAATTTTAAAGTTTAAAAATTACCAGTATAAAGATACTGTACCGTTTGTTGTCTATGCAGACCTAGAATGTACACTTGAGCCCCAAGAAAATGATAATTCTGACAAACATATACCACATAGTATAGCATTTTATCGTTTTTGCAGTTATAATAACAATTTATCTAAATTTAAACTTAATCGATCACAAACCTGCATCGAGTGGTTTGTAAAAAAATTAGAATGTTTAGCATTAGAAGTCGAATCATACTTGAAAAATCCTGTTGTTATGAAACCTCTGTCGAGACAACAAAAAGAGAGTCATGAGCAAGCAACTGTTTGTCATATTTGTGAAAGATCTATAACTTCTGTTACAGATAAATGCTACGATCACTGTCATTTTACTGGTAATTATCGCGGCCCAGCTCACTTATCTTGTAATATAAATTATAGAAAATCTCACACTATACCAATAGTATTTCATAATTTATCTGGTTACGATTCCCATTTTATAATTAAATCTTTATAAACCGTTTTCGAGGGTAAAATTACATTATTACCAATTAACAAAGAACGTTATATATCTTTTACGAAATATGTTGAAAATACGTCAGTTTGCTTACGTTTTATAGATTCATTCAGGTTTATGGCATCTAGTCTTGATAAATTAGCATCTAATCTAAATGATTGTGATAAACAGATTACTCAAAAACATTACAGTGATCCGGAAAAATTTAAATTAGTTACTCGAAAGGGTGTATTCCCATACGAGTACGTAACTGATATTGACAAACTTAATGACAAACAGTTGCCCGATCAGGACTCATTTTATTCTAAATTATCGAACGATGGCGTATCTGATAATGATTATGCCCTCGCTCAACTAGTTTGGAATAAATTTGATATCAAAACATTAGGGGAATATTCAGATTTATATTTAAAGACAGATGTCCTTCTTTTAGCTGACATATTTCAAAATTTCAGACATAGTTGTATGGCTACCTATAGCTTAGATCCCTTACATTACTATACGGCACCGGGACTTGCTTTCGATGCGATGTTAAAATATACAAATGTTGAACTCGAGTTATTTACTGATCCTGAAATGATGCTTTTTATTGAAAAAGGTATCAGGGGTGGTGTGTCTCAGTGTACAAATAGGTATGCAGCGGCAAATAATCGTTACATGAGATCTAACTTTGATTATAATAAAGCTGAATCCTATTTAATGTATTACGATGTAAATAATTTGTATGGTGCTGCTATGAGTATGCCGCTACCAAAAGGTTCATTTGAATAGGTTTACCCGCCTGAAGATCTTACTTTTGACGTCGATAACGTAGATCAATTTCTAGACGACATCGATAGTGTTGGTTATGTATTAGAAGTTGATCTACATTATCCTCAGCAATTGCATGATCTACATAAAGATTTACCACTATGTCCTGAACACTTTTTACCGCCGGGTAGCAAGTATACTAAATTATTGACAACTTTATATGATAAAAAGGATTATGTTATACATCATAAGAATTTGAAACAATGTTTAGATTTAGGATTAAAATTAAGAAAGATTCACAGAGTTTTAAAATTTAAGCAGTCGCGCTGGCTTAAATCATATATTGATAAAAATACAGATTGTAGAAAGGTTGCTAAAAATGAGTTTGAAAAAGACTTTTATAAACTTATGAATAATGCTGTTTTTGGTAAGACTATGGAAAATGTTAGAAAATACAAAGAGATTCATATAGTAACGAGATGGGCCGGTAGATATGGCGCTGCTGACTATATTTGTAAGCCTAACTTCCATAGTCTTACTATTTTTGATGAGAATATGATAATAATTGAATTGAAGGCGGCAAAAGTACGCTTTGACAAACCAATCTATGTTGGTTTTTGTATATTAGATCTATCAAAAACTTACATATATGACTTTCATTATAATTATGTGAAACAAAATTTTGCAAATGATGAATCAAAACTCATGTACACTGATACTGATAGTCTTATTTACCATTTTATTGTACCAGACATCTATGAGATCATCAAACGTGATATCGTCAAGTTTGACACCTCTGATTATCCACCTGATAATGTTTACAATATACCACTAGTTAATAAAAAAGTTTTAGGTCTGATGAAGGATGAGAATAATGGTAAAATTATGACAGAATTCATTGGACTTAGAGCAAAGTTGTACGCTTTTAAAATTCATAATGAAGATCAGGTAAAAAAGCGAGCCAAAGGTGTTAAACGTCCGACTTTGCGAACTATCACTTTTGAAGATTTCAAACGATGTTTAGAAGATCATGTAAATTTAAGTAAGGAACAATATGTAATTAAAAGTAACAAACATAGTGTTAGTACAATAGTTCAGAATAAAATAGCTTTAAGTTGGGAAGATGACAAACGTCAGCTTTTGTTAAACAGCACTGATACCGTACCATGGGGTTACGAAGTGTCAAGAGATGAAATTATGACTATACCGAGACCAAACAAAAGAAGAAAAATGTAAAAAATATTTATAAATTTTAGGCTAGTAAAAAAAAAATAAAACATATATATATATATATACATGATTAAAAATTATTTTGTTTTATTTCAAAAATATAATACATTTTTTACAGATCAGATTTATTTATCCAGCTATTGTGAGACCTATCAAAGCCGAGCCACTTTACATATAATTTATTTCCACGTGTTTTTATAACTTTTTCTACCAGGTAAACATCCGGATATTTAACTTTGCTGAGTTCTTCATCGTAGAATCCACCTTCTATTGGCTGGTCCTGATAGTCTACAAGTCTGTAGGTCGTAGGTACCGTATTTTGTACAGATTTTATAGTGAAAATCTCTGTTGTCCAGTTAGCGGTGTAACCTTTCTCAAACACATGTTTATGTTTGCTAATGCGAACTTTATCTCCAACTTTGAACTTAGATTTTCGTACTCGCTGTTGCATTTGAAGAGGTTTGTATATACTTTTAAACAGTTTTTTTTCATTAGCAACAGTTACATCAACAGGTTTCATTTTAATTGTACGATGTTTAGTATTATTATAAGTATTTAACAATTCTTCTAGCATGTTGATCCATTTATAATTACCACGAGCAGAGAATTGACGCCACATATTAGTTTTGAGTGTTCGGTTAAAACGCTCACATATGGATGCTTTCAGGTTGCTGAATGTAGAGTACATATTAATTTTATACTGCTTCATAAGATCTTTGAACTCTTTATTGTAAAACTCTTTGCCTTGATCGACATGAAGATTTTTTGGAACACGTCCTCGTTGAAATATGGATTTCATTGCATTCGTAACATCACTAGCACTTTTATTTTTAATTGGTACAGCCCAAGCGTACTTGGAAAATATATCTATCACCGTCAGCAAGTATTTATTTCCTTTATTTGATGTAGCGTATGGGATCATTTCAACTAAATCTGCCTGCCAGGTTTCATCGAGCCCACGGATATCAACATGTCGTCGCAGGTAATTTCTACGAGCTTGTTTATGGAGCTCATAAGCTATTACTGATTTCTTGTCCTCCATCGTTAAAAATTTTAGCCTCCAATTTTTTTATACGCCGGGTATTGTCATCAAATGATTCTTTTTTTGTTATCTGCTTTTTTAACTTTAATTTTAGTTCTTGAACCTCTTTCTTTAATGATACTACAGTAGAGTCTAGTGTTACCACTTCGGCATGCAAAAGTGAAATGATCTCGGACAGATCATCTTTCATACTATCATACATTAAAGTCAATTTTTTATGGACAAGATCACGCGTAAATTTCAAAGTTGCTGTGTCATTATCATCTGTAGGATCACCAACACGACACAATCTTTTACTCTCCAAATCATAATCTTTACCAGGAGTTAACTTAAAACCAACTCCAGGTGGTCCAGGTGGTCCACTAATAACTGCAGCTGTTGTTAACGAACGTCCAAATATGTCGATACTCATTTTTTTTTTTTTTTTTTTTTGCTCTGTACACTTCTATGAACAGTAGAAGACTGACCGACACAGTTCAAGAAATACTGTTAATATATAATTCCAGCCTCCCGTAACTCTTCGATTATCGATATAATTTCATTTGTGTAACTTGGATTACCAGCTGCTTGAGATGCTATGAGTAAACGTAGACGATCAACCAATTCGTTTGGATCATTCCAATAAACGTAATCCATATGTGTTTTCTTTTTTTTTACAATCTTATATTCAGGCAACCCTTTTCCCTTAGGTGCTTTTGTATATTTTGTAAGAAAATCAGCAATATAATTATTAAACTTTATTGTTGAGTCTTCATAAATACTACCATCTGATTTGTAATTTTTTCTGTAAGTGTTTGTGTTTCTTATGATCTCAAGGTATTTATTTTTATCATCTTGTGTAACACTTGCATCATGTGGTGATTTTTTGAACAACAGTTCCAATAAACCAGGAGTTATTGGGTATTCCTGATTTTTAACATAAAACGTATTTTCCTCAAAATTTATTTCTGAATCACCAATATAAAAATCATTGTACCGCCGACGAACGCCGTATCTCAAATCAATTTCTTTACTTTTTCTATACACTTTGGCTAAATAGGATTTCACTAAACTGCTCGGTTTAGCGGGAGTACTGGAAGCAGAGGGATTTATCTGGGTTTCATTAAGAATTCTACTACTCCCATCGTCATCAGACATAAAGCTGTCATAATGACTTGTATCATCCAAATCTGTTTTGTTGTTGTTGAGTGTCGAATTGTTCTTTTGTGTAACCTCTTCTTCTTTAATTTCCTTCTTGACTTCTTGCTTAATTGTTTGTTTTGACGATTCAACTAGACTCTGCAATGGTGTAACTATGGGTTTAAACATTTCACCCATAGCTTTTTCAGCACTATCTTTACCTAACTTCAGCATTTTATGCTTTCGTCTGATCGCGTCACTTGCTTCAGATATCTGACGCAGCACATCTTTTTGTTTCGAAATCTCTTCAGGCTTCATGTTGATGTATTAGAGTTCACTAGATATATGATTCATATTAGCAGTTACACTTTAATTTATACTAATAAAGCAGTCAAATCCTTTTTTGTATCGTCCATTGTTGAGCTCACTATCTTTATCAATTACCACAAAACCATATTTACCATCATTCCAACATGCAGAACATAGTTCTTTGAATGAATTGTATGACATGTCTGTATTTACATGATCGTCATATACATGTTTTAAATTCATTTCATCTTGACGGAACAGAACCAAAAAATTCACATTATCACGTTTTAAATGCTTAGGAATACGTGTATAAGTTTGACACAAATAAAAACTGTCTACGTCTTTGTGTCGACCCAGACAAAAGTAAGCTCTAATATGATTCTGTTTTTCACATGCAACATCGTCAAATATCATCAGTGAATTGGGCTTCGCATCCTCTGGTTTCATCACATTCTCATGCTCATTGAATGAAAAAAATCCTACACCCTCTATAGGCTTCAGCAAATTCTCTAAGAACTTGTATTTTGGTTGATTGAGAGATTTCGAGTAAAGGTAAATGTTGTTGAATCTCAGACCATTGGGATGTATAATAAGTGATAATAAGGCATTTGTTTTACCACAGTTTGATGGGCCACAAAACACTGCCCGCACACTGTTCGGTAGTAGAGCGCCATGTCTTTTGATCCTTTTTACTCCTGTACCTTGAACAATTTGATCGAAATTGATCACAGGTAATTTAGCGTCGTGTTTTTTGAACTCCATGTTAACAGTTCACTGTTAGAGTGACAACTCTTTTCTATGACTATAAGTATGATCATTTATAATGATTTATTATCATTCATTATGTCGCTGTGATGGAGTGCGGACGTATTAGTGGGAAAGGTATTGTCAACAGTATCATTAACAAGCTACCTTTTGAACTTCATATACCCGGTTATCAGTATTGCGGACCAGGAACAAAGTTAGAGAATAGATTGGCTCGTGGTGACCCTGGAATCAATCCTTTGGATGCAGCGTGTAAGAATCACGACATTGCTTACTCGAAAAATCGAGAAAATTTGGTAGCACGTCACGAAGCTGATAAAATATTAGCTGACAAAGCGTGGGAACGTTTTCAAGCGAAAGACGCTACTATTGGAGAAAAAGCTGCTGCTTGGAGTGTGAACAAGATCATGAAGGTGAAAAAACGCTTCGGAATGGGAATGAAGATGAAAAAGAGAATGGGTGGTAAGAAGAAGAGAATGGGTGGTAAGAAGAAGAGAATGGTGGGCAAGAAGAGGAAAAAGAGTGGTAAGAAGAAAAGTACCAGCAGACGATCCAAGGTGGCGCTGAGAAAAATTGTAACGGCTGCTAAGCAAGCCATGCAAGCAGGTGGTGATCCAATTAAGTCGGCACTTAAAGGGGCTCGACAAGAGGTAAAAAAATCTGGTGGGAAGAAAAATGTTCGACAGCCACGTATTCTACCAGTTCCATCTAAAATAGGTGGTGTACTTCCATTTTTGATACCCCTATTTGCAGGTCTTTCGGCTACTGGCGCTCTCGCTGGTGGCGCTGCGGCGGTTGCGAAGGCTGTCAACGATGCCAGTTCAGCCAAAAAACAGTTAGAGGAGAGCAAGAGACATAATTCAAAAATGGAAGAGATAGCTATAGGTAAAGGCTTATACTTAAAGCCATACAGACGTGGTATGGGTCTATATTTGTGGCCATATCCATCAGTTGGTAGAGGATGTAAGTCAAAAAACATGTAGAGCTACCACATCGAGCACTTACAAATATCGACTTGATGAAATACGCCAAGGCATTAAAGATACCCAATTTCCGCGGTGTTTTCATGAGAAACGATCTGCCAAAATCTGGACCTAAAAAATTTGAATCGGCCATTGTCAATCTTGATGACAGATTCGGTCTTGGAACTCATTGGGTTGCGTACAAGAAAAGTCGTGATAAAGTAATTTATTTCGATAGTTTTGGTGATTTACGACCACCGGAAGACCTTATAAAATATCTTGATGTTGGTAGCGTGAAATATAATCATAAAAGATATCAAAACTTTGACACAATTATATGTGGACATTTGTGCCTAAAATTTCTTTCCGGGCAACTTTAAATTGATATGACTAGTTACTCAGGACATTAGTCATGGCTGAGTCTTTCACGTTAACACTGACAGAATCGTCCTCTGTGTTAGAGGCAAATTATTTCCCACCAATCGAACTGTCAGAGGAAAAAAATTATGTCTTGGGTCTTGTAGAATTGCTGACGTTTAATTCGATACCCAATATAGACATTGGCGCTAATAAGTTTTATGTAACTTATCCTCCGGAAGAACAAGAAGATACAAATGACATTGAGGATAACAACGTTGGAAATATCGATAAACCTGTTGGAAAGAGGAAAAAACGAGATGTGACTATAGTGACGAGAATTGATGATGTTTCATTGGCTCCAGATATTGATGTGCAACCTGAAAAACAAATTTCCAAGAAAGCTAGCCTCAAAAGAATTGTTCCTGTTAAAGAAAGAGTAATTAAAATACCAACTGGTAGTTATGAAATTAGAGATATTGAGAAATACATACAAAAGTCATTACCGAGACTTAGCATCAGTATTAGAGCAAATAATAATGAGCTAAAAAGTGAAATTAAATGTGATCAGATTATAAATTTTATACCTAACGATTCTATTGGTCGGCTGTTAGGTTTCAAGAATCGTCGGCTTCAACCAAACAAAACTCACTCATCAGAATTACCTGTAGCTATACTAAAGCTAAATGCTTTAAGGGTTGAGTGTAATATTACCACGGGTGCTTACATAAATGAACACAAAGTGCACACAATTCATGAGTTTTTTCCGAGCGTACCACCAGGATATAAGATCGTTGAGTTACCATCACACGTCATTTACCTTCCAATCTCCGCAGATGCTATATATAATATAAGACTACGTATAGTGGATCAGGATGGAAAATTAGCAAATTTCAGGGGTGAAACTATAACCATAAGATTACATGTGAAAACGATATAAATGGGTATTGTATACGATACAAAGAGTGGTGCGGGCTATAAAAAGCTATCATCATGGTCAAGCGCAATCAGTCGAAGAACACCTCACAAGACGTTAACACATCAGAACAAGCTGTTCCTGAAAAGTCTCGGACTACGTTTACGTGGAAGATTAACAAAATAAAATTTAATTTCTGCTGCATAATTCCGTGTCGAAAGACTTAGGTGGTGAGCTGTTGAGTATAATGTCCAATAACGAAGCTTCAAAGAACTTAAGAAAGTATTTAGAAAGCCAACAAAGTAAATACGGCACGGATTTTAAAAATAGCAAAGATAAATATTCGGCACCAAGCATAAAAGGTAGTACAGCGTACGGTGGTTACGAGAAAGGCAACAAGTACGGTGCAGTAGGTGACAGAGGATATAAAAAATAATGGCTAATATTTTGGATATCCAACGACCAATTATATTCGATGAGTCAATTGCTCACTATGAACTGCATGCTCATCAACCGTATGCATCGTCGACTTTGAACAACAATGATGAAGTTCGTATCACTATCCAAAATCAAAATTTGTGTATACTTCCTAGCAAAAGTGCACTTCATATTCTTGGAAAGTTTACTAAGAATGATAATACAGCTGTCGTCGCCACCACCAACTTGGTTAATATGGGGATTGGTCACATGATTAAAGAATTCCGATTACTTATGAATGGTGTTGAAGTTGATCGAAGTAGTAACGTTGGTATCACAAGCTTGATGAAAGGTTATGTGTCATTTAGTCCAAATCAGTTGAGTGCTTTGGAGAATGCTGGCTAGGTGATGAAGGATGATATTAAATTAACCAACGCTGCAGGAAACTTTGATATATTGATTCCGCTGAATATTTTAAGTGGTTTTGCTGAAAATTATCTGAAAGTTCTTATGAATGTTCAGCTAGAGATAGTTCTTACAATTTTAAACAGTGACATTAATGCTTACATACAACAAGCAGCGACAGGAGCGGCTGCTGAAGAAGTAAGGTTAACTTTACAAAAAATTGAGTGGATTGTCCCATATGTCACCCTGTCAGACAAGGAGAAAATTCAGGCATTAAATTATATTACCGGTGATCCAGCAATCTCAATCAGTTTTCGAACCTGGGAATTGTATGAGTATCCACTATTACCAGCAACATCAAAGCACATTTGGGGTGTCAAAACATCAACACAACTGGAGAAGCCACGTTACGTCATCCTCGGATTTTAGACAGCCAGAAAAAACGATGCAAGGAAGAATGCAAGTCGATTTGATCACTGTATGCTTCGGAACGTAAAGTTATTTCTGAACTCACAGAGTTATCCGTACGGGGATCTTAATTTGGTCATAAACGATAATCAGTATGCTTTATTGTATAATATGTACACTGATTTTCAATCTTCATACTACAATAAAGAGGCTGAACCACTGTTAACAAAGCAGAAATTTTTGCAAGAAGCACCGCTCTGTGTTATAGACTGCTCTAAACAGAACGAGGCAATTAAATCTGGACCAGTAGACATTCGATTGGAGTTTGAATCCACTAATTAATTTCCGCATAACACAACAGCTTATAGTTTAATCATCCACGATCGTATAATTGAGTATAACCCCATCAGTGGCACTGTACGAAAATTGACTTGAAACATGGTTGTGCAATTTGATCTGACACCAACTATACATTATATGTATACATGGAAGTATGCATACAAAACTGCTAGACGAGGTAAATGGGAGCAAATGGCTCGAGATCGAGAAAGGTTTAAACTTAGGATACAAAGATCAAGCTATATTATAGAACCTGTATTGATTAAAAAAATTATATTAATAAATAAATAAAAATTTTTTATCGATAAATTAATTTGATTTATTTATAATCTTAACCTAATACATTCCAAAAACATTAGATATCATAAGTTTACTTAAATTGTATATTTTTTTTTTTAACTTGTTTTATGAATTATTATTTTTATAGGATTACAATTTTTTATACACTTTGGGCAATCTTTTCGGTATGGATAAAGCCATATTCCACAGATATCCCAATCTCCACCAGTCGCTGGGTAGTGGTCCATACAAAATGAGTAATCTCTTATTTTATCATTATTCTGTAATTCCAAAGGAAGAGTATCGTAAACATGACGTATTTGGGTCCTCGCAAAACGTAGAAGGAAGTGATAATCAAGGCAGGCGATGTCACGTTTTTGCATTTTTTTCAAATCAGACAGTTGATAATATATTTGCACAGATTTTTCGTATGATGGTTCTTCACCCCAGAAATCCAGGAACCACCGCTTTAATTGTTGAATATTTTGAAAAGCACATGCATGTGTTCTTCGGCAATGAAACTGCCTCAGTGGACATTTTTCTTTATCATAGCGATCCACGTTTTCAAATGAATAATGTCTCATTAGTTGGATGTCGATTATTTGTGCTGAGTAATCGGTCATGATCGTCAACCATTTGTATTTTGGCTTTCCATCGACATAAATGTAACTTGCTTTGCTCACCAAATCTTTTATAATTTCTTTGAGTTCATTGTATGGCACTTCACCTGAGTCCCACCGGATACCATGACCGTAGCCACTTTCATCAAAAGTTTCTTGCATGATTGCTCCATCGTATTCCAATGGCGGTTGAAAGATAAAATGTTTACACTTAAAGAATGATAATTTTTCATCTACTATATCACCTACGCATAATTATTTTACTACTATGGTGTCATCAGGCATAACAAACCCCGTGAAATCTACGATGAATTCCATTGTCTTTTATTTTTTTTCGATACGTTCTTCTAGTTTTTCCAAACTTTCGATCACTTGATGCAGTTTTTTTACAGAGTCTTTGAATGCACACTAGTATGGGCACGCTTTTTTATCACGTCTAGTCAAAATGATATTCAAAATAGTTTGGAAAAGATGAATATCACGTACAAACCTTTCAATGTAGTCTTGTGTTGGTTGTTCGAAATAACGTGATAATAATTCTGCTTTAAATAAAACGTATGGTGGATGGTTTGCCAGATACTCTATTTCTTCTTCACTTAATGGATCCATTACAGGTGTCTACGATTTATTTTGATGAGTTAGTCTTAAACATTAAGTGTGTTATAACGTATGTGACTCTGTGACAGGCTTGTTCGTAACCTTTACGATCTTTAAAGGAAAGTAATAAGTTCTTCCAATATAAGATCTGTAAGTCAATTTCTCTTTCTTGAGTAACTAATTTCTGAATATAATTGTCTTCTTCTTGTTCACTCACAACACACACTTCATCAAACTCAATCTGTGCTGGATGATCACAATGATCAGTGCATACATGAGGTCTGTAAAAGATTGTTAGTTAATATGGTTGGAAAGATGCACGCCAGTTTAATCAATAAAGATAAGTTTTTTAACTATACCTTAGAATTCGACGGTGCATTTGTTTATCACTTTTTTCACTGGTTTTTTAATTGAGAAACGATTGTTCTTACTACAGGAAACTTGGGCAGACTGATGCATATGGCTGCGAGAGTCACCCACTCAACTTTTTATTCCTCCCCACTTGGTTACCGAAGAAAAAACGAGTTTGGACTTGTCGTATGACGTAAAAGATGATGTAATCGGGTAAAATGACGCAATTGCGGATGTTCATATTACCCCACTTGGTTTGAAATATGAGCTTAGTAACGGTAAACGACGCGGAAGGTGATGTAATCATTAAAGCATTTGCGCAGCTTCATTTCCCCAACTCTACCTCACAACAAAATGAGTTCAGACACGCTGAATGATGTTATCCGCTAAAAAGAGGGGTGGGGAAAAGAATAAACCGCGAGATGGCAGTGACATCAAGGCTTCTCGCAAGTGCTCGTCCTACACCCTGTTTGAATATATAAAACCTGCGAATGATCTTCATATAAATACATGTCATGCTATTATCAGAGCTGGTATACGGTAAGGTATCAGCTCTGATGATAGTGTGATTGTATTTTGCATCATACACATGATAATTGACTGCTGGTCGATAAATTAATACCAAGTGACGGTATTCTCGACAGTCGATAGAGATAATCCCTACTTTACCGACCGAAATATCTATCGATCATCGATATCGCTTACATGCCTCAGATATGTAAAAATTACCGGCCGCAGATATGGTAAATTACCGACTGGAGGTATCCGCGACTGTCGGTAAGGTAGAGTGAACCCCCACCCCCCTGTCTCACTACTTATTTAGTGTTTGAATTTCTTGATTTTGTGTTGGTTGTTGAATTATAACTAATTCAACATTTTCGTCGTTGCTTGAATTTGTATTATTATTATTATTATTAATACTTTTATGAATATTATTTATGTTATTTTCTTGTGCTCTTATTAAAATAAAATTAGTACAAGCATCCCAAAATGATAGACACATATAAAAAGAGCAACCATAAGATTTTCGAATTTGAAAAGCATGAAGTAATGTGTCAAATGAAAATTATACTAGTCGTATAATCATAATTATACTAAATATTCCTGCACTTGCAGATCCAAAAATTACAAATTTTCCCCATGTTTTTTCCCATGCTGAATCAGCTAATTTTTGTAAAGCATTAGTATCAAATAAATTTAATATTGATTCACCTTGGTTTGCAAAATGCAAACCATCCATTCCTCTAGCAATATTACTTAAAATTGCTGGTTTTTCCACTGGAGGCATAATTCTATGTCTTAATTTGTCGAGATCTTGTTCAGAATAAATTCCGCTTGTAGCTAAGAATTTTGGAGAAGTATATTTCCATGTTGGTTTAGTTAATGGTTGAATTTTATTTGGTGGTAAAACTTCAACTGGATTAGGTGTAAATTTATACCATGATCCATCTATTAAAAATAAAGGTGGAAAAAGTGGATTGCAATCAATCTGAGTACCTTTTCTAACTGAAATTCTTGTCTTTGGAGTTAAAAAGTAACTGTCATTTCCTCTTTTCACTGGTAATTCGTTATAACACTCACTTCTTGGGTAAACTGATACCTCAACAGGTATGCACTTAACAACATTTATCGATTCACCTGACATTATAGCTATATAGCCTGGTCCTTTCATATAATTGTAAGCAAACTCGTCTGGTTTACTTGACGCAATTGATAACAAATTTTTTAAAGTATTACGTTCTAACATACAACGATGAATAAATACATCATAATATAATTTTTTAATTTGTTTTTGTATAAATTTTTCTACGTATACAAACTTAGAATTAATATATGCAAATAAATCTAAATTTTCTATTGATATTTTATTACTTAATATTAAATCATTCTTTGATGTTTCAAAAATAAATAATTTTGGATGTTCAGTTCTGATTATTTTATAGCCACAAATAATTTCAATATTTGTGGTCGTTAATGCAAATGTTATTCCATTTGATTCTAAAGAATAAACAATTTCATGCTTATCTGAATTTTTTTCAGATGTTTTATTTACTTTTCCCGTGTATAAAACCCCAAAATTTTGAAAATCACATTTATGTGATGGAATATAGTCCCAAAAAGTATAACCTCCCTCTAAATCTAAACAAGATAAATCAGATAAAGTACACGTTACACCCGATTTTAAATAAACTTTATCATTTTCATATTTAACTTTCGCGAAATATTCTTGTATTGTTATTTTTAAAACTCCTTGAGCGACAATATCACTCCAACTTCCATAAAAATCTGAATAACTTCCCCCTTTACACGTCCCATCATTACCGATTGATCCTGTGAGTGTTGTACCACGCGTAGTTGTGCTATTAATTTTTAAACCGGTTATAAATAACGTACCGAATCTATATGACCCCGATTTATGAATATCTAAACATCTTTCTTTTGAAATTTCTTCAATATATTCCATATGTCCACTATGTACGACTGACATATGAGAATAAGCCCCGCAATAATAAATATTTCGATCTACTTCGATTTTACATTGAATAACTTTTGTTAAAGAATATTCTTTTAATTGTAATAATTGAATAAATGGTTCTGTTGTATTTATTTCTTTAGGATGAATGTCACAATCTCCCACCTCTGTAATTGAAATTGTAGTTGAATTTGATGAAAATCTTCCGCAATAATACCCAATCATTCCACTCACTGATGATGGCCATAATAAAATAAAATAAATCGCAAGTGATATTGATAATCATCTGTAAACATAAATTAATTAGAATTTTCTTCATCGCTATTTTTCTTTTGTTTTCGTGTTTTTTTAATTGGTGTAATTTCTGGATTTATAAATGAATATCTCAATCGATTCATGTGAACTATTTGAATTCTTTTTTCTGTTTGAATTTTAACATTTCCTTTACCCAAAATTTCAAGAATTTTGTGTGGTCCAGAGTAATGATCTTTTGTTTTACCTGGATTTGGTCCACTTTGTAAAAATACATATTGACCTACTTTTAAATTTCGTGGATTACAATGTTTATCGTAATATTTTTTAGATTTGTGTTTAGCGTCAACAAAATTTTGATAAGCTAATAATCTTATCCCATGTAATCTTGTGATTAAATCAATTAAATAACCTTGCATTGTAGGTAATTGTTCACATTCTCTTATTGGTTCGCTTAAAGGTAATCTAGACTGCTGTCCAAAGACAATAGCATAAGGTGTATTTTTTATTGCTTCATGATAACTTGTATTATATGAAAATGTTGCTAACTCGATCCATTCGTCCCACTCTTCATCAATGGATGAGTAATGTTTAAGGTATTCGTTTAATGTGTAATGTGATCGTTCTAATGAACCATTAGATTGTGGATGATAAGCTGTAGTTTTAAGTTTTTTAATACCGAATCGTTTCGCTACGCATTTTAAAATAGCACTTAAACAGTTACGACCTTGGTCTGTTAGAATAATTTTTGGCGGACCAAAATAACAAATAAATCTTTTAACAAAAGCAGTTGAAATTGTTGTAGCTAAAGTATTAGGTGATGCTTCTGCAATACAAAATTTAGAAAATAAATCTTGAATAGTTAAAATATATTCATTTCCCCTTTTAGTTTTTTGTTTTGCCCCGACAATATCCATAGAAATTTTCCAGAAACACGTGGCTGGAGTATCAGTAATAATCATAGGTTTTCTATGTTTTACACGAACTAATTTTTTTAATTGACAATCTAAACATTGTTGAATTCTACGTTGAATATCATTTTTCAAATTTTCCCAATAATAATCTTTTTTAATTCTTTGATAAGTTTTAGTAACCCCTTTATGACCCCCAATTGGTGATTTATGCATTTCATAAAAAATTTCATCTCTTTTATCATTAAGAACATAAATAATTGTGCTCAAACAAATCATAATTTTAATATCAGTTCCGTCAAAAACATTTTTTAATTCTGTTATAATATTATTCCACGGTAAATTTTCTATATTTTCACTTTTTGCGAAACTTACTGTTTTTAATTTGAATTTTTCTAAAGTTTCTTTTAAATTTTCAAAAATTACTTTTAAATTTTCAATTAAAATTGCAATTGATTTTTTTTCTTTTTCACGAATAGGCAAAGCAAAATATTATTTATTTTTAATTTTCTTTTCAACTATTTTTCCTAACTCTGAATTTTTAAATGTCGGTAATTTATTCAATTCTTTTAATTTAATTGCGCCATTATCGCATGGTTCACCATTGGTACTAATAAAATAAGCTAAATTATCTTTCCTGAAATGGAAATAGTCTTTAATATCAACTATATTACGAATATTTTCCGTTTCTAAATTTTCTTTAATATCTGAATCGCTATCATCTGATGAATCTTTTTTATTATTGTTTTGTTCGTTTATTATATTTTCAATATTTTCGTCTGAACTTAAAGAACTACTCACACTTTCTTGATTTAAATCTTGACTTTTTGTTTCTTTTCTTTTTTGAATTTGTTTCACTTTTTTCTTGCGTTTAATAATTTTTGGTTGATTTTCAAATTCTTCGTCGGTCGAATCGTTGGTTTTATCACTTACTTTCTTTTGTATTTTTTGTTTGTTCGTTTTTAAATTTTTATTTTCATTAATTTCGTCAGTTGTTTTGGTTGTTGATTGTGTTTTTGTATTTAATTCTTGTTTCTTTGCTGCAGCTCTTGTTGTTACTTTGATTTGTTCAAATTCTTCTGTTTTGATTGGATTTCTTGATAAGGCATCCGCAACATAATTTGTTTTACCTGGTTTGTAAATAACTTTAAAATTGTATTCTCCTAATTTTAATCTCCATTTTAAAACTCTTGTATTCACATCTTTTGCTTTTTGAAACCAAACTAATGGTTTATGATCTGTAACGAGAATAAATTCTTTACCGTAAACATATGGTCTAAATGTTTTCACACTAAAAACAATAGCCAATGCTTCTTTTTCATATGTTTCATATCTTATTTCAGCGTCCCTCAATACTCTTGAAGCGTATGCATATGCAGTATCTTCCCCGATTTGTCCTTGTGATAAAACTGCTCCAATTGCATAACCTGATGCATCAGTAGTAATAATAAATGGCATTGTGAAGTCAGGTGTATTTAGTACAGGTGGTTCACATAATTTATCAGGAGACACGGTAGTGTCTCGCGCCAAGTACACGTTCAAACACATGTATATGTGTGAAGTGTCATGGCGCGAGCCTGCCGTGTATCTATACCGGAGACATACTGGTTTTTGGCTCTTTTTAGCTCTCATTTTTAAAAACTTTTTTAAAACAATAAATTTTTAGAAAATTCCTTCTCTATTCGAAAGATCATTGATTGTTCGTCTTAAAACTATAAAATTTTATTCATTTTAGTTATGAGAATAATTTAAATAATGAAATTAGGCCAGCATATACTATAGCACCCCCAAAACACACAATTTTATAAATTTTTTCGTGCAAAAAGGGCACTGCCAGAGAATAAAAAGTTACAAGAAATGCCATGATTCAGTAAAACATTGAAATTTTTTTATAGCTATGATTCATTTATTCACCACCAGCGGTGCTTCAGTCTGTATTTTTTACTATAGTTTCATGAGTTAAATTCAAATTCTGATATAAAATTTCAAACAATCCGTAATTTTAAATTATTATCGATATCATATCAGGAGATGACGATCAATGATCTAAATAAACATGAATAAATCCTTGTTAATTTTCTTAATATCTAAGATGAATTTTTTTTTTTATTCATTTCACATTCATTCAGTTTACTTGTATTTTTTAAATGTTTCCCGACTTTGCATACATGTATATCACAAAAATATTATTTGTAGGTTGCTAAAATTTTTGTTTCTTATTTTTTCAAGTTCTATCTGTCTATCCTGATAGCCACAACTTTCTCAGTAAGGTCTGCCGTGAAACACTTTCGGCTAACTTAACGAAAAAGTTTCTGGCAAGCTTGGCTCTCCAACACTTTTCTTTAAGTTACCTTTAGAATTACGGCAGTAGCTTGTAGTTAAATTACGGTTAGGACGGCTATCAGGGTTAGTTAAATCCGCTAGGTGGTATCAAAATCGTGTAATTTAGAGCGATGACGGATACAGATGTTGTAATTGGCCGTCTTTGGCCGAACTAAGTCCTAATTTATAAAATCCCCTAATGGCCACTTTAGCTCAAAATTGACTGTAATTTGACATTAAAATTGCCTGAAATTTGCTGCCCGATAGCAAAAGTTAGAGAGAAAGATTTACAGGGAATTTTTGCTTGATCGTTATTACTATTTCAGAAGGTAATTTTTACTATTTCAGAAGGTAAGCAAATTTATACATAAAAATATCTACAATTTGACGCTAAGACAATGCTTAATAATTTTTCAAGTTTAAATTAACAATAAATTGACATACAATTTGCCTGAAAATTGACGACAACTTTTTTCTAGTTAACTTTTGAAGGGAATTTGCATTCTAATTCGGGTAGTAAATTTACGTGCAATGTAGAGGAAGTTGCATACAAATTGTCGTAAAAAACGGAAAAGTCCGAAGTTAACGGAGATTTGACGACAAATTTTAGGAAACTTTTGTAAGTAAAGTTTTGCCAAAGCAAACTGTGCTATTAGGGTCAGTAAGATTTAGTATAGTAAATATAGTAGTATTTAGTATAGTAAATATAGTAGTATTTAGTATAGTAAATATAGTAGTAAATATCCTTATAGCCACTTTAGCTTGAAATTGACGGTAATTTGAAAATAAAATTACTAAAGTTTGCTGTCGGAATTTTCCGACAAATTGACAGCAAAACTAGAATAAAAGTTTCCTTGAATTTTTCGTCAAATATCTGTCAACTTTAGGCTTTTTTGTTACTGACGACAGCTTGTACACTCGTTGTCATTAATGCCTGGCCCCCTGTGTGGTAAAGATTCTATCTATAGTTTGGGGGACCAGGCATCAATGACAACGAGTGTATACAAGCTATTGATGTTTTTCAAGTTCACTAATTGATTGACAGGTGGAGGCACTTGAGACCATTGAGGACGTAACCGTTTCCTTGAATTTTTTATCAAATATCCGTCAACTTCGGGCTTTTGAGTTTTTGACGACAATTAATATACAACTTTTGAAGTGAATTTGCTTTGCATTCCAATTTGGTTAGTAAATTTACGTCAAATTGTATAGCAAGTTGTATACACATTTTCGTGCTGCGTCAAGATTTCTAATCTTAGTGGTAACCCAGGAATCCAGTTTCGGCTAAGAAATAGAAATTGAAATGAAACTTTTAACATCTTAATGAAGTAGAGTATATATAAAAAGTATTTAGTTCAACTTGTTAGCTCTCTTATACGTAAAATAGCTTATAAATTTGACGGAAAATAAAAACTGATATATGACTTCAAGTTTATATGTAATTTTATTTGTGAGAGAGCAAAAAGTTGAAATTAAATTTTTTATGGGTACTAGACGTCACCGAGATGTCAAATCTTTTCCTTAAATTTTCGAGTTAAAACCCTGATAGCCACCCTAACAGTAAATTAACTACAATTAAGCACAGTTTGCTTTAGCAAAAGTTTACTTACAAAAGCTTCCTTGAATTTTTCGTCAAATCTCCGTCAACTTCAGACTTTTCCGTTTTTTACAACAATTCGTATGCAACTTCCTCTACAATTTCACGTAAATTTACTACTTGAATTGGACAGTTAATTCACTTCAAAAGTCGACTAGAAAAAAGTTATCAATTTTCAGACAAATTTTATGTCAATTTATTGTTAATTTGACCTGAAAAATTGTTGTATTTTTTTACCGTCAAATTGTTGACATTTTTATATATAAATTTGCTTACCTTATGAAATGGTAAGAATGAAAATTATACCGACTTTCTTTTTCTAGTAAATCACCGAATATTATGAAATAGGTCCATCATTATATTTAAAACGAAGAACGCGAGGTTATTTAATTAATCATTATAGATATAATATTGCTAATCAACCAGAAAATTATTTTTATTCATTGTTGTTATTATTTCAACCATGGCGAGATATAGAAGATTTGAAAAATGGATTTGAAACTTACGCTGAATCATTTAGATATCAACAACATATACTCGAACAAGCTAAAGAATACCATGAATACACTAAAGATTTTCAAAAAGGTTTAGATTATATAAAAAACCTAATTGAAAATAAATGTAAGGATGACAATGATGATGAAGATTCAAAAAGTAAATCAGCAGATTGTAATGCTGCTGAATTTAATTTAATAGCTAAAGAATTAGATGATGTAGCAAAAAAACAAGATAATAATTGTACTTTAACCGACATGATCAATAACATGAACGTTGATCAGACTAAAGTTTTTCAAAAAATTAAAAATAAGGTATTGTCTAACGATACAAAAATTAGATTGTATGTTAGTGGAGAAGGAGGTACCGGAAAAAGTTTTCTGATAAATGTAATTAAACGTTGGATGAAAGAAGAAATGAATCAAGATATTATTGTAACTGCTTCAACCGGTATTGCAGCTTTTAATATCAATGGCCTCACTGTACATCGAGTATTTCAATTGCCAGTTGAACACGGTTTTACACCGTCTTATAAACAACTATCAGACAATGCATTAAAAGTATTACGCGATCAGTTAAAAGACGTTACATTATTTATCATTGATGAAATATCAATGATTTCTAATATAACTTTAATATACATAAATTTGAGGTTAATAGAAATTTTCAATGTTGATGACTGGTTTGGAGGAAGACACATGGTTGTTTTCGGAGACTTACTCCAACTTCCTCCTGTACATGAAGACCCAAGTTATATGACACTATCGTCAGCAGATGCGCAAAAGTATATTGGGTCGTTAACATCTGTGAATTTATGGAGTGAGTTATTTAGCTATGAAGAACTAACCATTAATATGCGACAAAAAACTGATAAAATTTACGGTGAATTACTCTCTAGAGTGCGAGTTGGCTCAATGACAGTTGACGATATCAAATTATTAGAACAAAGAAAAATTACAATTGATTCTTCATTGTCATACCATGATAGATTGCAAGAAGTATGTAATTATATTGAAAAATTACCGTCAGATACAGTTTGCTTGGTACCCACTTGTAAACAGTGTGATTTAATAAATTCGGTAATGACGAATAAAATTTCTTCTGAAGAAATTATACTTAAGGCTCATGATTATATCGATTGTCCTAAATCATTAAAAAAGAAAGCATGTGACACTTTGATTAAAATAGAAGAAGATGCTAGTCGATCAGCTGGACTTGCTGGAACAATTATAATTAAAATTGGTGCAAAAGTTATGCTTCGACGAAATATTGATGTCACGCTTGGTCTAGTTAATGGTGCCATTGGTACAGTTATATCAATCTCAAAATCCATAGATGGCAGTAAGATACAAGGTGTTAATGTAGATTTCGGTTCAGGTAAAGTAAACACTATTGAGAGGGCAAAAGTTAAATTTCAATTACTGGAAAGAGCTTTTGTCATAAGAGAACAGTTTCTATTGTGTTTAAGTTATGCAGTTACTATCCATAAGAGTCAAGGTTTAAGCCTCAAAAATGCTATTATTGAAGCAGGCAATAGTATTTTTAATGTTGGTCAAATATATGTAGCTCTTTCTCGGGTTACAGAACTTGAAGGATTACATTTAATCAATTTCGATCCTCATTCAGTTAAAGCTAACCTTTTAGCAATCGAAGAATTCAATCGCTTACGAAAAATTTATAGATCTGACCTTCCTCCCATTCCAGTTTCTAGTATACGCTGGCATAAAGTTTGGGATTTAATTTGGGCCGTTGATAAAAATTCTGTTGAAATTGTAACAACAACTTTAAAAAAATCATGTGAAAAGTTATTGGTATTTCGAGGTATCGAAAATTCTGATTTCATTTCTAGTGGTTTAAATTCAGTCATACAGTGTATCTTTAATAATACAATACTCAGAACGGCGTTGAATCATGATCCAAAAAATCAGTTCAATAACGAAAACTTAAATAATTTATTTAATGTATACAATAGTCACGAAAATGTTTTAAAATCTAGTGACATAAAAAAGTCTATGTCCAAATATATGTGTCCTAATACAGAGGCTGATCCTGTAACAATATTCTCTACAATATGTAATGATAATCATGATATTAGAAATTTAGTACGATTTGAACAAGTATGTATGGATCGATGTAAAAAATGTAATTACACTAATTCAAACAAAATACTAGAAGATATTATGTGTATTTCGATAACCGATGAGAAAAAAATATACAATTTACCAGAATTATTCAGTTCATCCTTCAGTCATTGGTTTGATACTTTGAAAATTTGTAACAATTGCAAAGAGATTGAAGAAACACACACAAAAATTTTATTACATACCTTGCAATCGGTAGTAGTAGTGAAGTTAGATTTATCTTTAGTAAAAAATAACGCTATGATTCAGAAGAAAGGATATATAAAATTTGTACCACAGGCCAAAATATCATTGTGTAATAAGACATATAATGTCGTAAGTGCAATATTTTACTCTGAAGAAAATAATAATTGCACTCATTATGTTGCTATGATTAAGGATACTTCAAAATGGGTCAAAATAGATGATACGAATGTGCAATCAGTTCGATGGCCCACTAATGCTAAGAATGCTTACATATTATTCCTACAAGAAAGTAGAAAAAAATAATCAAGTAACTCAGCAACTAGATAGATGCTTGGTTAAAAAATAATAATAACAGTTGGAAATCGATTTCTTGTGTTCTCATTTCAAATTTCAGTATAACGATGGAAAAATGAGCCCAATTACTTACGTACGACAAATATTAGGATTTTAGTTTGAAAGATATTAATACGTACTTTTTGTTCACATTGGTATATAAATTATGTGATTAGATTATTTTGTTTAATTTTATAATTTTGATTACTGTTCATAAATAAATAAGTACTTCATGTTCCCAAAATATTGCTTATCATTATTTTCATCACAATTATATATATATATATATATATATATATATATATATATATATATATATATAAGTGCTGTTATGCTGTCAATATATGACTGACTGACTCTAGTCGCCTTTCTATAAAACAAGGGAAGAAGGAATTTGTTTTTTAATTATTCAAATATTTTAAAAGATCAGTTTCACATTCATTACAATATATATATATATATATATATATATATATATATATATATATATATACATATATTATCCATTGAGATTCAGAAAAAAAAGCATTCCATTGGCTCAGAGGGGAGGGAGGATAGGTAGTTAGCACCATATGCTAGTTGTAATAGCTAGAAGGTGCTGGGAGGTAAAACTACTAAGCCATTTGATGTTTTAAATTACTAACAGAAAAGTCCGACGTTAATGTATATATTTGACGTTAACTTTAAAGGAAACTGTCGTTAAGCAACTGCAGCTCTTTGTCTTATAAAAATTGATCAATCAGGCTATAATATCTAGCAGTACAAAATTACTACAATTGTTACCAAACAATTTTATTGTTTCTACAAATTCATACTATAAACAATATAGGCTCACGTGTTTTAAACTAGAAGTCGATTTCTAATAGTGTATATTAAAATCATTAACAATCAACACGACAAAAAAAAGACAAATCCTACCAAAAACAGATTCTCTGTATAAAATCGCGCCAAGTACACGTTTAAAATTTTTTACAATTAAAAAAAGATTTTTTTTACAAAAAAAATGAATCAAATCGAAAAAATACCAAGTACCTAATATAATTCGAAATCATGGAAAATATTTTCATAGAATTGAATAAAAAAAATTGAAAAAAAAAATTTCAATGTACTTGGTGTGCCTATAAACTGAAAAAAAAAGAATGTCATTCAATTTTATTAAAAAATAATTTATATGCGAAATCAATTCTAGAAATTAATTTTGCTTGAATAAATTTAATAACGCACACCAAGTACATTGAAATTTTTTTTTTCAATTTTTTTTTTTCAATTCTATGAAAATATTTTCCATGATTTCGAATTATATTAGGTACTTGGTATTTTTTCGATTTGATTCATTTTTTTTGTAAAAAAAATCTTTTTTTAATTGTAAAAAATTTTAAACGTGTACTTGGCGCGATTTTATACAGAGAATCTGTTTTTGGTAGGATAAATTTTATCTTGAAAATTTATTTTATTATTTTGCACTAATTTTTCACAATTAAATGATTGATTTATAGATTCATCAGTATCATAGAAAAAATATTGTTTATTATTTATTTTGATAACGCGATCTTTATAGCAAATTTGTACTTTCGCTTCGTCAAAGAAATTCGAACCCAATATTCCCGATTGCTCGATTGGAAAATCGTCAGGAACTATTAAAAATTTAATTTCTAAATCTAATTCAACTTGTCCTAGTGCTTCGACTGGAATTTCGTTAATTCCAAGTGATTTAATAGTTTTAGTTTTATCTAAAATTGCCTCTTTTGGACAAAAACTTTCTTTTAAAATATTAGGACCACTAACTGTGTCTAACATTACAGAGATTCGTCCAACATTAGGATTTACGCTATATCCTAATAAAATTGTTGGACTTTTATTATTTTTATTTAAATTAATTTGTTCAACGCGAGTTCCTTTTTTATCAGAAATAGTTTTGATTGGAATTCTATTAAAAATACCAAAATGTGAACTAGAGGTTGAAGGATGATTTTCTTTTATTTGTTTTTCTTTATCATTTATTTTCTTTCAACAATCTCTAATTCTGTGACCCATTTTTTTACAATAATCACAACTAATAATTTGTTTAGGACAATTATTACTTGAATGTTCATGACTACCACAAGTTAAACATTTATTAAAATTTTTAGGATTGTCATTTAAAAATTCGTGTTTGAATCTACAAACTTTAGCATTGTGGCCAGATCTATTACAAATTTGACATCTTTCTCTAGAATTTAATAATTTAAAACATTTATCAGCAGTATGACCTGGTTTATCGCAAAATTGACAAATAACAGTTTGTATTAAATTTAATTGTTGATTAAAATTTTTATTCTTGTCAAATTGTTTATTTTGAGTGTGAAAATCTTGTTTTTGTTGGTAATTAGATTGATGTGGTTTTTGAGAATTATTGTGTTCACGTTTAACTTCATCGCAAAGAAACACGGGTTTTTCATTGCTCCTTCGTTTTATATTTTCAAATTCACTTAATTCCTTTCTTAATTTAATTTTTTGCTCAATTTTAATAGCTTCATCGAGTGTCCCTTGAAAATTATTATTTAAGTTTCGAATTTTACTTTCAATTTCAGGATTAAGACCATTTAAAAAACTTTCTACTGCTCTTTGTTCTACTTCTATTTGATAAGCATTGTTTTCTACTTGTGTATGTGTTCTTTTGTGTACTTCAACTAATTGTGTTGCAATATCACAAATTCGATTAGAATATTTTAAAACAGATTCCTTGTCTTTTTGAAAAACGCGACCTAATTCACCCAATAATTGCATTTCTGTTTTATTTGGGGCTGCTTTTCCCCTTAAAAAGTCATAAAATTCTTGTTTTTTATTTATTGCTGCACAGTTTATAGATTTTCTTAAATCGCCTCTTAATTTTTTTCGCAATAATTTAACCAAATTAGGTTGAGCATCTCTTGGTAAAGAACCAAAAGCTTCATTACAAGCACATATAAATTCTGTAAGTGTCATATTTTCACCGTCATATTCGGGTACAAATTCTAACGCGTCACGTAAAGAAATAAATTGATTGGCTGAAAGAGCCATTCTTACCGGTTGTTCGTTATTGATTTGATTATTATTGTCATTGATTCGATTATTATTGTTATTGTTGTTGTTATTGTTATTATTATTGTTATTATTATCGTTGTTATTATTGTTATTATTATCGTTATTATTATCGTTATTATTATTGTTATTATTATTGTTATTTAAGATTTGCTCATCATTTAACGGTACATTGTGTCGATTATCATTGGTAGAATCAGCTGCAGAATGTTGTGCAGAATTATTTGTTGTGTTATTATGTATATTCACTCCGTCATTTTCCATTGGATTTAAGGTAAATTTTTCAAGTGGTTCAATAACATTTTCAATATAAGAATAATGATTAGATTCAGAATTATTTTGGTTAGGATTTTTTTCAATACTTTCATTAGTTAGTTGGTTAGTACTATGTAAATTATTATTTTGAACAAAATTTGAATAACTAAGTGGAATCGAGGTATCTTTGAGAGAACGTCTTCCACTAGGTCGATAAGGATTTCTTTGTTTTTCAGTGGATGAACCAGGATTTTCTCCTGGAGGATCCAGATTGATATCTATATTATTTTCTTTTGCAAATTTCCGAGTAGCTATTCTATCGGACATAGAAAATCATTTTTTCTTTGAATGGAGTTATTTCAATTATTTATTTCAATTTAAATAGATTTTAAATTTAATTTTAAAAATATTTTCTCTTTTTTTTTTTTTTTTATAAATTAATTACTTTAGTCATTATTGATGTTAAATTTATTGTTTTAGTTAGAAATGAACAGCATCCTTATGTATCCCGGACGAGCCCCCAATAATTTTAAATATATGTTACGTCAAAATAACACTTATTAAGAGTAGCGCTCCTGTTTAGCCTTCGCCTAGCGAAATAACTGGGACGGAGCTATAAAAATGACTGTTTATTTAAAATTAAAAGAAAATAAAAATTAAAAAATGTTTTGTTGTCTAAGAGATAAATTAAAATAATAAAAATTAAGTAAAATAAAATTTAATTAATTAAGTAAAAAAAATAATGAAAGCAAAATTAAATCAACTTCCAAATTTATTAAAATCAAAACAATTATTTAAAAATTATTACAAAACAAAATTTATTTTGCATTAGACAATTAAATGCAATTTAAAATTTTAACACTTTTATAAAATAGTTTAACTCTCGATTTCACTTGTCATTTAATTTATTTAAAATCAATCAATTATTATTTAAAATTTGATAATTAATTATTTATTTAATTAAATTGTTACCTTGATATATTTGATGATTATTATTGTTATCAATAGTTATTTATTTGATTTTTTTATTTATTATTCTTCCTTCTTAACCCTTGATTATTGATGGAATTTTATCAATATTGAATTTTATTTATTGAATAAATTATATTTAAATAATTCAACTTGAACTTGATAATTGATGGAATATTTATCAAAATTATTTTTATTGAAATGAATTATTACTTTCAATAATTCAATAATTATTTAAAAATATTCTGAATTATATTTTTATAATTCAGTTTATAAATATTTAAATCACATTACAATGATTTAATAAAATTAAGGACCGTGCCTTCAAATAATTAAAATTTCGTCGATGACGAATGAGCTCACTTAGGAAACTGAAATCTTTTTCGATTTCCAGAAGAGCTGTTACCAGGTAGTAACATCCCTTCCAATAATTATTTAATTATACCAATTATTTTATTAGCTATAATTAAATCAATATTTTTTCATAATTATTATTTATATATATATATTTTTCATGACTTCCAATGCAGTTAGCAACATACGCATAAAACATTGGAGTCGAATTCATAAATCAATATTTATTGATTTTTATTTTTTTCTTTTATTGCAATTTATTCTTTTATTATTTAAGCATCTTATAGTTTATTTTATTTTAATTATTAATAACTTGTTTATTAATAATTATTATTTCTTTATAAAAATTTCATAATTTCATTTCGTACTCCTTTATTCCTTTATTATTTTCCTTTATTATTAATAAACTTATTATTAATAATTATTTTTCATTTATAATTTTTCTATAAATATTTTATCATTTCGAAATTCTATTTCATACTTTACAATAATATTCTTTTCATATTTCATAATTTATTTCATTTTTCATTATTTATTTAATTATTAATAGATTTCATTTTATTATAAAATATAGTAATTTGAATTTAAATTCAAATTTAAAAATCATCAGCCGTAATAATGGCTGGAAGTCATTTGCTAATTAATTAATTCATGCATAGCCAGATGGCATAACATGTATGATTTTTTTTAATAAGCTGATTGACAGTAAGAATACGACGTCGTGACGTCACAGTCCTGCATAGGACTTCCCTCAATACCTAGATATTTGTACGACTCTCCGGCGTCAAGATGGTTAATGACGCTTCCATCTACCAACTCGATATCTTCACGCACATCAGAGCACTTACCCTTCACCAGATTAACGACCGCGCACTTGTCCAACCCAAATGCCATGCCGACATCCCGTGTATACTCCCCTACGATGTTCAAGGCTGTCTGAAGGTGTTTCTCATCAGGTGCATATACCTTCAGATCATCCATGTAGAGTAAGTGGGTGATCGAATAACTCCGATCGGTTGGTGGGCCCACTGAGTATCCACGAGTACGGCGTAGCGCAACAGATATTGGCAGCAGTGAGATGCAAAACAGCAGAGGGCTCAGAGAATCTCCCTGAAAGACTCCTCTTTTGTACTGTACAACTTCGGTTACACGGTTGTCGTTGCCACATGAAATGTGGAACCGTGTTCGCCAAAGTTGCATCGTACGCTAAATGCATCCCACTGTATCGCGATTGACCCCAAGGCATTTGAGCAAAAAGAGAATAAGCTCATGGGATGTTGAGTCAAATGCCTTGCGGTAGTCAATCCAGGCCATTGACAGGTTGCGCTGATAGTAGATCGCGTCTTGAATGACACAACGATCTACTAACAGATTCTCTTTGCAACCTGACAGGCCTCTTTTACTGCCACGTTGTTCATATATCTGCTGCCATACAGGATCTATCACTTTTAGAATGCGGTAGGCCGGTAGTTCTTTAGGTCAGACAAGTCACCTTTCTTAGGGATGAGCACGGTTCGCCCTTCTACAAGCCAACATGGAATTAGTTCGTCGCCTCTGATAAACGCTGTAAAAATCCGGGCTAGATGGCTATGGGTAGAAGTTAGTTTCTTCCACCAAAATAAGTTAATACCATCTGGACCTGGAGCAGCCCAGTTCTTACCATTATTCAGAGCTAATCGAACTTCTTCTACGCTGACTTCAGGGCTCTCTTCATCAGCATTGTCGTTGCAGTGTTGTCGGCAGAATGCTTCGAAGTCGTTGAGAGCTGGAGTGTCACGATTCACGTTCGGTTGATCACCATACAACTCGGACCAGAAAGCTTTTACTCGCTCGATCGATGGGGAATCGCCAGAAACAGATGTCTTAGGTGTCAGAAAGCGTGAAGGACTTAACCGAAACAAAGAGTTATCGGTAAGCCGCTTCAGCTTTTTCTCTAGTGACTAATTAGCAGTCACCAGAGCCCGCAACCTGTTAAGGGAACCTTCTTTGATGTTCAGAAGATTCTCCTTATTCAGTGTATGATGCTGGTATCGTAGTCCAGCCGCAATGCGGCGGATTTTAGATGTAAATGCTTTTCGAGCATTTACATACTCAATCACACACTGAATGCAGGAGACATGTTTCCGGAGATCATCAATCTTCAGTGTTAGCTGCCCAATGCGCCCTCTCATCTTAGCCTCAAGCGAAGAAGTATTCCTTCTCGCTGGAGGTAAGAGTGAAGAGGAAACATCATAGACAGCTCGATTGATTGTGAGCAAAGTAGAGTCTTCCTGAATCCGAGCAGATAGTTCGTGGTTTTCCGTGTCAATTAGATGTTTTGGGTAATGTATCTTCTTAGAGATACATACTTGCCGTGTGTCAAAATCATTGTCGGCGTCTTCGAAAGAACGGCGTCTCTCTTAATGTAGCTGTGCTGGAAAAGACAGACGATGAAATAACCGTCTGTTAGTTAACAGTGATCTCCGTGTTCGCCGGAGATGAGAAGCATAATCACGTAGATGTTGTTGTGAAAAATTGCTGTGATTGGGATGCATATCGCTCCAGAGAGCATGCATCCTAGCCATGTATCCTCTCCGCTCCGGTTCACTGTAATTGTAGCACATCAGGAGATCGGCTCGTAATTCCTCCGTCCACCTAAATGCAGTCCGTTGTTCGCCAAGGTCGTCATCGTTCGGGATCTCGGTGCTCCGCCCAGCTAGTGGGTAGCCCTCATCCGAGAAGGGCCGGTTGTGGGGAGCACTTCTGTGTTCAGGATTGTCTTGAACTCAGTATACTTTACATTGGGGAGTTAGCCCAATGCAAAGGTTGTTGTGCGATTAGTAGGCCAGCAGGTAGAAGGCCAGCCAACATTGCCCACGATCCGCCACGGGGTGAAAGAAACCCCCGCCGGCCGCACAACATGCACCGTGGGCATATTATACTTATTATTATTATAATAATAATTATTATTATTATTATTATTATTATTATAATTATAATTAATTATAATTATAATTATTATTATTATTATTATTATTATTATTATTATTATTATTATTATTATTATTATTATTATTATTATTATTATTATTATTATTATTATTATTATTATTATTATTATTATTATTATTATTATTATTATAATTATAATTATAATTATAATTATAATTATTATTATTATTATTATTATTATTATTATTATAATTATAATTATAATTATAATTATTATTATTATTATTATTATTATTATTATTATTATTATTATTATTATTATTATTATTATTATTATTATTATTATTATTATTATTATTATAATTATAATTATAATTATAATTATAATTATTATTATTATTATTATTATTATTATTATTATTATTATTATAATTATAATTATAATTATTATTATTATTATTATTATTATTATTATTATTATTATTATTATTATTATAATTATAATTATAATTATAATTATTATTATTATTATTATTATTATTATTATTATTATTATTATTATTTCTTTTTAAGTTAAATGCTCAGGGGGTTATCCCCGGTAGTCCGACTCTACCGAGGGCCTCACCTGAGCGCCAAATCGTTACTGCTGCGATGCTTCATCAACAAGATGATCAGCATGCGCAGCAGGCCAAGTTTCGTTGCCTAAGT
>CAXHJT010000004.1:0-37669 GCA_964016945.1 Microplitis deprimator
CCCGGTAGTTCGACTCTACCGAGGGCCTCACCTGAGCGCCAAATCGTTACTGCTGCGATGCTTCATCAACAAGATGATCAGCATGCGCAGCAGGCCAAGTTTCGTTGCCTAAGTAGACGGAGGGATCCGAGAATTACAGTCTTTTGCATCATCGATGCCAAAAACTCAACTTGCGATGAACCAGTTGGGATCTTAGCCAATGCAGACACAAAATTCTGTTTCATCCCTCGTAAGACGCCAACAATAAGTACGACAAGCTTGACACGGTAGCCTGGGTAAAGTTTGCCAATTTCAAACAGGAGATCCTGATATATTTCGTGTTTGTGCTCTTCTTTAACCGTAATGTTTTTATTCAGCTGGAGCTGAAAACTCAATAACATAAATGTTACGAGCGGTTTTATCGAGAAACGTCAACTGGGTAGACAAGCTATGATCACTCGCGTGTTTAAAGAACACGCTGTGCATGGACTTGTCCATGTGTGTACTGAGCAGTTTTTACTGCTCAGCGTTGCTGATTACCCTCTTGAATTCCTCCTCAGGGAGGTCAGTAAGACGGTTTACTCTTCCGAGACCAAGGGATTTTGCTGCGTACGTTGCTGCCTTATATAAGGACGCTCCCTTATGCGCATTCTCATGCTGATAAACAATTTGCATAAGGAAGTCGTCTTCATCTGCTGTGAAATTGACAACTTCATATGTTAAACCCAAAATCAACGATCGTGTAGACACTCCAAGCTCTGTAGACCTCTCCCTCCGATGTGCCGGGAAAGGTATAATCTGGTGACTGAAGACTGAGGGTGCATGCTCCATTTCATATTCATGACTTAGCGTGTCTTGATATCGAGGTCTCTCAGCTCTTTTCGGGACCATTTAAGGACACCGAAAGAGTAGAGAAGTACCGGGACAGCAAACATGTTTGTTGCAGTGACTTTATTCTTTCCGGAAAGTTCTGATGACCAGATTTTCCGGAGTCTCCACACATACTCGCTGCAGAGAGTCATTTTGATTTTAGGAAGGTCCTGCATAGGACTCCTCTCAATACTTAGATATTTGTACGACTCTCCGGCGTCAAGATGGTCAATGACGCTCCCATCTACCAACTCGATATCTTCACGCACATCAGAGCACTTACCCTTCACCAGATTAACGACCGCGCACTTGTCCAACCCAAAAGCCATGCCGACATCCCGTGTATACTCCCCTACGATATTCAAGGTTGTCTGAAGGTGTTCCTTATCAAGAGCATATACCTTCAGATCATCCATGTAGAGTGAGTGGGTGATCGAAAACTTCCGATCAGTTGGTGGGCCCACTGAGTATCCACGGGTATAACGTAGTGCAACAGATATTGGCAGCAGTGAATCGCAAAACAGCAGAGGGCTCAGAGAATCTTCCTGAAAGACTCATCTTTCGTACTGTACAACCTCGGTTACACGTTTGTCGTTGCCATATGAGATGTGGGACCGTGTTCACCGAAGTTGCATCGTACGCTGGATGCAACCCACTGTATCACAATTGACTCCAAGGCATTCGAGCAAAAAGAGAATAAGCGCATAAGATGTGGAGTCAAATGCCTTGCGGTAGTCAATCCAGGCCATTGACAGGTTGTGCTGATAGTATATCGCGTCTTTAATGACACAACGATCCACTAACAGATTCTCTTTGCAACCTGACAAGCCTCTCTTACTGCCACGTTGTTCATATTTCTGCTGCCATACAGAATCTATCACCTCTAGAATGCGATTGTTTAAGATGTTAGTAAAAATCTTATATTATTACTATTATTATTATAATTATAATCATTCCCGGGTTGTCCAATCTCCGTAAAGTTGAGCGGGCAACATGGTTGAGTGCCGACCGGGCGCGTCCCCAGGTGGCGGATAGGGGGACGTCCAAGGTAAGATGTGGTAGCTCACTATGACTTCCAGCGGGAGGAACATTGTGGGCAGGCCACGACTGCTTAGGTTCGCATGTGCTACAGGAATCCCGGCTGGCGTAAAAACTGGCCCAGCGGGACCAAGGCCATGTCGCGGACCAACTTCCCAAGCCAAGGTGTAAGCGATCGTGCCGAAGGCTGGATGGCACAGGGGAACTGTGTCGCGAACGATGCACCTTGGGGCACCAGGTGCAACCCCATTGTATATATGCACCTTCCGCTTGTCAACAGGCTCTGCTGGCGGTGACCTTATATTTCCTGACTACTCGTGGGACCAAAAATGGGAACAGTTAAAAACAGAAACTCGGGATTGGAGGCTTCGAAAGAGGACTCCGATCTTCCTAACGTCCACATGGACGTCGCAGAGGGCACGGGAGGCTCAGCGAACGCCGGGACTCCTGGAACTCATACAGATGGAGGGAAGAAAAAGAATCGTAGTGGAGCTAAGAAAAAGAGGGGCCGGAAAGCCAAACTGGCTCTACGGTAACTGGTTGCCCTAAAAGGCCCAGACCGGAGGACCTGACACCACCAGAGGTAAAAAAAGTCGTAAAGCGCGGCAAGGTGACCTACAAGCCAACTGGCTTCGGCGACGCTGTTAGGGCGGACAGAAAGGTAGCTATAGTGCCGTCTGGTTACCCTGGCACGATGCTGAGCTAGGAGACGGGTGATCTGGTCACACAGGCGTGAGTCAGAGCGCTGGATACTGTCCCCACAGGACAGTCTGTCCCGTGCTTTGACGGATACCGGTGGGATCAGGGAGCCCTGTGGGTTACCTGTGCTGACGACAAGGCTAAACAGTGGCTGCTAGAAACTGTCCCGGTTATTGAGGCTAGGGGGGGACTCATTCTTCAAACTCTGGAGAATGAGAAACTTCCTAGACTCAAGAAGCTGACGGCGGTTCTTGGCACCACTGAGGAGAACAAGGTCATCCTAAACAGGCTGGCACGACAAAATCCTGGGCTCACCACTCAATTGTGGCGGGTCTGGGATCGTCGGGTGGTTGGTAAAGCCGTCCACCTTGTTCTGGGAGTGGACCAGCAGTCACTGGCGGTACTCTCGGGGTGTAACTACTCTCCCCACGTCGTTCTGGGTAAGGTCCATTTCTACGAGGTCTCAACTGGGAACGCGGATGGGGTGGGTGGGGGCGCTTCGGGAGGGACTGCTAGCACGGTGAAGAAGTCCACTTCCGGAGCAGTGCCTTCAGCAAAAGCAAAGGTAGGGAAGCGGGGCCAGGAGACTGAAGCGGCTGACGCTGCTCAGGAAACTGGCACTGCATCCATACCCCCAAAAATTGTGGTCGTTCCATCTGCACCTTCTCCAGCAGAGGAGCCTTCCGGGTCCCTCAGTGTTGGGGAGGGGACGGGGGAACGATCCAGTTCATCTTGGAACCCATTAGTAGGGCGACTTATCAAGCCGCCTCGCCTGATAATGAGTGAGACTTCTGACGGGGAAAGGACCATGCCTCCGGCAAGATCTGGATCCAGAGGAAGGCCCACAAAAGCAAAAACGGTTGCCAAAGAGGGCCTGACAGGGACTAAGCAGGGTAAACAAGCTACCCTAGCTCAGGCCCTGGCGGGAACCCTCCAGTTGTCCGGCACATCGAAAGAGGTGGCAGCCGTGACCAATAAAGAGGAAGACGATGGACACTAGATGGTCCCCTTCCTTACTCAACCACATCATCCCCTACCTCTCCTCCCCCATTTCCTTCCCATACCTTCACCTATAATAAAAGCGATCAGACAGCTAGTGCTGCAGATTTTGTAACTGCAGGACACACTGGTTTTTCGCAAATAAACTTGCAACACTGCAAAGTGGCCTCAGCATTACTTAGCAGAGACCTGGCTGTGTTGCAGACAGATGTATCCCTAATCCAAGAACCTTGGGCTTACAAGGGGCAAGTCTTAGGGATAGACAGAGGAAGTGGCAGCGTGATCCATGGGGCCTCGGAGCTGGGGCCTAGGGCCTGTATCTTTATCAATAAGAAACACACAGCGCTCAAGCTGCACCAGCTCTGCACCAGGGATCTAGCTGTTGCTTCTATGAAAATCTCCATAGAGGGGGGCTAGGACGGAGCTGATCGTCGGCTCTGCCTATTTCCCTTATGAAGATGCCAATGTACCTACCAAGGAGGTCACTGACTTGGTAGAATACTGCAGTTCCAAAGTGCTACCACTCCTGATAGGTTGTGATGCTAATGCACACCATTCAGTCTGGGGTAGCTCGGACACTAATGAAAAGGGCTCCACACTGCTAGAGTACCTTTCCACAACATGCCTAGAGATCCTAAATGTAGGATCTAGGCCTACTTTCGTAACTTCTCGGAGACAAGAAGTGCTTGATATAACGCTGGGCTCACACAGGATAGCGTAGTCTGTTACAAATTGGCGTGTGAGTAAAGAAGATTCTCTCTCTGATCACCGCCGAATTTACTTTACGTTGAAAGTCAGCAGAGATGGCGGGACTGGGGGTACATTTAGGAACCCTGAAGCCACGGACTGGCTCACCTATAAGAAAGAGCTAGTAAGTAGGCTGGGGGAATCTTGCGAAACCCTAAGAACTGCCAGTAGGATTGAACAGGCGGGCGAGCAATTGCAGACGGCTATTGTCCAGTCCTATGAAATTGCATGCCCATTAAAAACTAGGAAATGTAGCAAGCTGGTGACATGGTGGAATTCAGAGCTGAGTAGGCTCCGTTCCTGGTCCAGGAAACTACTAAACAAAGCGTTAAAAACGAAATTAGACCAAAACTGGGCTGAATATAAAGTAGCCCAAGTACAATACAAAAAATGTATTAAGGTCTCTAAAGCTGAGGCCTAGAGAAAGTTCTGTGGGGAGATTAAGGACCTACCATTGGTGGCCCGTCTCCGCAAAATCTTTACTTCAGGACATACAGTTAAGCTAGGTGGTCTGACCCTCCCAGATGGGAAGGGAACAGAAAACTACGAAGAAATATTAGCTCATCTCTTTGAGATACACTTCCCTGGCTCGGAACTGACGGGACAGGAAGGAAATCAAAGAGAGGAGAGGAACTTTACGGTCACCAGACAAGGTGACTGGAGAACTGCTGCAAGGGTGGTAACGCCCAGCAGAATTGAATGGGCAATTGGCAACTTTGAGAAGTACAAAAGCCCAGGGGTGGATGGGATTTTTCCGGCTCTGCTACAAGAGGGTGGAGAATCACTTCGCAAACACCTCCTACAAATTTTTAGGGCTTGTTTGGCCCTAAGCTATGTGCCTGGGGCGTGGCGCAAGGTCAGGGTAGTCTTTATACCAAAACCGGGGAAAAGTTGCTATGACCTGGCGAAATCTTTCAGGCCCATAAGTCTGACTTCCTTCCTTCTAAAAATCCTGGAAAGGATGGTGGACAGACACATTAGAGATGAAGCGCTGAGTCGAATTCCAGAGCATTATTCACAACATGCATACCAGACTGGTAAATCCGTCGAAACGGCTCTACACGGAGTAGTTAACTGCGTTGAGAGGGCCTTTCGCCAGAAGGAATCGGTTCTGGGAGTATTCATTGACATTGAAGGGGCGTTTGATAATACACCATTCGAAGCTATTTGCGAAGCGGCGGAACACTTTGGGATAGAGGAACCTATCATAGAATGGGCCCATAATATGCTTCGCTCAAGAATAGTGACAACCGAACTTAGTGACACTAAGGTACGGGCTCGTGTTAGAAGGGGCTGCCCGCAGGGGGGCGTGACCTCTCCTCTCATGTGGCTACTAGTCATAAACGAGCTCCTAGTACGGCTGAAGAAGCTAGGAGTACAAGCGGTGGGCTACGCGGATGATGTTGCTTTGATGATCAGAGGCAGCAACCCGGTAGAGATAAGATGGAGGATGCAAAGAGCACTCGATCTTATACAGAGTTGGTGCACCGATAGATCTCTGAAGGTCAACCCTAGCAAGACAGAGATGGTGCCCTTCACAAAAAGAAGGAAGCTTAATATTAAAGCTCCTTCAATTTTCGGCACTGAGCTGAAATTTGCAACAGAGGTACGCTACCCTGGAGTAACTCTGGACAGTAAGCTCACGTGGAGAAGCCATATTGGGAAGCAGGCTCAAAAAGCTGCTGCCACTTTTTGGGCCTGCAGAAGGGTATTTGGCACATCGTGGGGTCTAAAACCAAAATTAGTCAAGTGGATTTACACGGCTATTTTGATACCCCAGTTAACTTTTGCCTCTGTTGTGTGGTGGACCGCGATACGAAGGGACGTCGACATCAAGGCACTAAATAAGGTTTATCGACTTGCCATGCTAGGCATAACAGGAGCGTTTAAAACAACTCCTACCCTAGCCATGGGGGCATTTCTGAATGTAGTGCCTTCTAATATAACCGTAGAATCTCTGGCTGTGAAAACAGCACTGAGACGTCATTTCGTTGGCCTGTGGTCGAATGCTAGAACGGGACATGCGTCCATCCTGCGGAACAGAGATCTCGAAGAGGTTCTGGCAAGGAGAGGACTATGGCTCTCGCAGCTATCACTTCAGATCCAACTATAAGATCCTCTTTCCGAGCAGGCAGGAATGGAGAGAAGAGGGTAAAGACATCCTGTCCCCCAAAGGGCTGGTCTGGTTTACGGACGGGTCTAAAAGGCTGGAGGGAACAGAAGCAGGAATTTATAGCGGCGGACCCAAAACTGAGATATCTCTCAGGCTGGGGCACTCTGCTTCTATTTTTCAAGCAGAGGTATATGCGATCTGGGCCTGTGTTAAGCACATTTTAGAGCTGAATCACAGGGACAAACACATATACATATGCAGTGAAAGTCGTGCAGCCCTCAAGTCATTCACATCTGCCGTGGTGACTTCAAGGCTAGTACGGGACTGCATTACACTTGTTAGCAAATTAGCAAGTGCTAATTATGTCAATCTCGTTTGGGTACCGGGTCATAGCGATATCAAAGGGAATGACATTGCAAATGAACTGGCAAGAACAGGAGCGTGTAAAACAGATCCTGAGCCAGCCTGTTCAATCCCGTTGCATCTGTGCTTCATCAAGAACCAATTGGCTCAATGGACCTGGGACAGGTTCTTGGACCTGTGGATCAAGGCCGAAGGCATGCGACATACGAGGGAACTATTTAATGGGCCTTCGAAGACACTAGGTACCAGTCTATTAGAGCTCGACAGATCCAAATTGAGGGTTATTGTCGGGCTCGTTACAGGGCATTGGTTTACCAGGAAGCATCTGAAGCTTATAGGCATTACCGATGATTCGGTGTGCCCCAGATGTAAAATAGAGGATGAAACTCCTCTTCACCTGCTGAGCCGGTGCAGAGCCTTGACGGATGTAAGGAAAGACGTCCTGGGGATTTGTGATGGCGTTCAGTCTGTTTCATTGGAGGTTGGTATGGGCGGATTTCTACAATTCTCGAAATGTATTAATCTGCCCATCCAACCTTTGATCTAACGAGATTGACTAAATAGGGCCGAGTACAATGGTTCAATGGAACTGAGTGATCGGCTCTATATCAAAAGGGTGTCAGATCTCATTTCATTTCAATTCAATTCAATTCAATTCAATTCAATTCAATTCAATTCAATTCAATTCATTTCAATTCAATTCAATTCAATTCAATTCAATTCAATTCAATTCAATTCAATTCAATTCAATTCAATTCAATTCAATTCAATTCAATTCAATTCAATTCAATTCAATTCAATTCAATTCAATTCAATTCAATTCAATTCAATTCAATTCAATTCAATTCAATTCAATTCAATTCAATTCAATTCAATTCAATTCAATTCAATTCAATTCAATTCAATTCAATTCAATTCAATTCAATTCAATTCAATTCAATTCAATTCAATTCAATTCAATTCAATTCAATTCAATTCAATTCAATTCAATTCAATTCAATTCAATTCAATTCAATTCAATTCAATTCAATTCAATTCAATTCAATTCAATTCAATTCAATTCAATTCAATTCAATTCAATTCAATTCAATTCAATTCAATTCAATTCAATTCAATTCAATTCAATTCAATTCAATTCAATTCAATTCAATTCAATTCAATTCAATTCAATTCAATTCAATTCAATTCAATTCAATTCAATTCAATTCAATTCAATTCAATTCAATTCAATTCAATTCAATTCAATTCAATTCAATTCAATTCAATTCAATTCAATTCAATTCAATTCAATTCAATTCAATTCAATTCAATTCAATTCAATTCAATTCAATTCAATTCAATTCAATTCAATTCAATTCAATTCAATTCAATTCAATTCAATTCAATTCAATTCAATTCAATTCAATTCAATTCAATTCAATTCAATTCAATTCAATTCAATTCAATTCAATTCAATTCAATTCAATTCAATTCAATTCAATTCAATTCAATTCAATTCAATTCAATTCAATTCAATTCAATTCAATTCAATTCAATTCAATTCAATTCAATTCAATTCAATTCAATTCAATTCAATTCAATTCAATTCAATTCAATTCAATTCAATTCAATTCAATTCAATTCAATTCAATTCAATTCAATTCAATTCAATTCAATTCAATTCAATTCAATTCAATTCAATTCAATTCAATTCAATTCAATTCAATTCAATTCAATTCAATTCAATTCAATTCAATTCAATTCAATTCAATTCAATTCAATTCAATTCAATTCAATCATCATCATCATCATCATCATCATCATCATCATCATCATCATCATCATCATCATCATCATCATCATCATCATCATCATCATCATCATCATCATCATTATTATTATTATTATTATTATTATTATTATTATTATTTACTTTATTATTATTATTATTATTTACTTTTTTATTTACAATCAGTTTTGAGCTACTGGGGAATTTATTTTAAAATTGGGTAGTAAAATTTGAAGGAAAAATATCCCTGATGATGTTTTAGCCTTGTTGTCGAAGTCCAAATGCCTAGTACAGCGCCCCCTGTCACCAAACTATGACTGGGGTGTACAGGCATTTGCAGTATATTTGAATATGCCATAATATTTCAACTTGAGTGTCCTTTACCAAAATCTTGATCAGACTACGCAGAAACTGGAACAAAGCAAGGAAAAAGCAAATCCTGTGATAGCTGAATCTGGGGCTGGTATTCAGCCCCTAGTAAAGATTCTGAATGAAACATGTCATCATGCACTGGATAATTCAAGTTACTCTAATTATTATTACTTTTATTTTTATTATTATTTCATTCATGTACGAATAATAATTAACATAAATTTACTTTAAAATTCACGGAACTCATGTACGACTCACTCGATGACTAGAGCTTATTTGATGAGTCGACAAATAGTTTGTGATTTTATTTTGAGCTAATTAAGCCCAGTGTTACTTATTGTAATCTCTATAATCTACGGCTGACGTTATTTTCCGTTTGCTGGTCCCTATTGATTTTTTGGTCTGGCTCATCGATGTGGTGATCTAATAGGGCGTCAAAAACAAATAAGTAATCCACGTTGTTAGCAATAATTTCCGGGTTCGGGAATAAAGGTACGTCTCAAAAATGGTCAAAAACAAAATGATGCGTTAGTGTCCCGGGTTTGGAAGTCATTTTATGTGAAAAACAAATGAGCAATCTGCGCTGTAGGTTAGTATTGATAATGGGGAGTCGAGATTTGTGCCAAAAATAGTCAATTATATGATGCGTATATATTCTAAATTATGAGGTAAAGCATCACTCCTGTTAGTGTCTCCGGAGTTACAATTCCGAGCTGGCATTCAATAGGTGCTCTTTACCTTGAGCAGTCTTCGCATTCGAAGATGTGGGCACTGTCATTTTGTAACCCGCAGGATGGGCAGCACGGGTCCAGAGCTTTACCCATTTTATGCAGGTAAGCCCGGAAATACTCGTGCCCCGTCAGCAATTGGGTGAGATAATAGTTTACCGCTCCATGCTGACGGTTTACCCAGATGTCAAGCCGAGGTATTAACCTGCTGTCTATCTTCCTCGCGGGTTCCTAAGAGTCGTGCCGGGAATCTAAACTTTGAGTCCTGGCAAGCTCTCGGCGTTTCTCCCTATCCTTCTCCAGGCTTTGGTGGACGAACTTGCGCTCCTGGGCTAACAGGTCAATTGGAATGATCTTGGCTACCACTGAAGCCGCTGATTCCGATTCTGTGTGGTAGGATCTGGCAATGCGAAGGGCCCATCTCGCTGCACTGCGGCTATACGTTTTCGGTACTTCTCATACCGCAATGCATCAGCCCAGACTTTGACATCGTAGAGCATTATGGATTCGGCAGTGCGCAGCAACAAACGTTGCTTGCAGGGTCGGGGGCCGCCAACATTGGTCATTACCCTGCTTAGCGATGTAACTACGCCGGCTGCCTTGTCTGCTCTACACCGGATCTCATCCCAAAAACTGAGCTTTGAGTCTAGACTTACCCGTAGGTACTTTACCGATGCCTTAGTCTGGACTGTTGCCAGTCCTACCTGCATATCCCTTATCAAGGGGATATGCTGCTTCATTAAGAGCATGATCTCATTTTTAGCCAGCGCTAACTCCAAGCCGTGGCCATCCATCCAGGAGCTTATCCAACGCATTACCTGGCTGAGTGGCATCTGTGCCGCTTTGACATTTCTGCCGATAATAACGGCAGCGATGTCATCCGCATACCCAACCAGGAAAGTGCTTTTCGGCATTTCCATCCTGAGGATCCCGTCATAAAAAATATTCTAAATGTCAGGACCTAGGATGAAGCCTTGGGCTGCTCCAGCTGTTATCTCATGGCTGATCGGACCATCCGTGGTGGTGTAAATCAAGGAGCGGACATTCAGATAATCCTCCATGATCTTCAGGAGGTATCCCGGGATGTTAAAGTCCCGCTCAAATACTTTTATCGCGTAACACTACCGCAACGAGTTGAAGACATTCGTTACATCCAGTGTTACCAGTAGACAGACAAGGCAGGAATAATGATTTCCACGCTCCGTGCCCCTGGCAGCCTCGATTACCTCTCGGATAGCGTGTATCGTCAATCTCCCTTACCAAAAGCCATATTGTCTTTTGGAAAGGTCTCCAGCAGCTTGAATTGTTGCGTGGAGATGAAGACGAAGAAGCTTCTCCAGAAGTTTGCCGGCTGTATCGAGCATACACAGGGGTCTATACGATGATGGACTATCCCCGCTTGCAGGCAAACATTGTACATCTCAAGGAAAAGGTTTGGATGCCTTTCAACTGCTGCTTTTAGCACCTCTGCTGACAAACTGTCAGAGTCTGGCGCCTTCTTGTTTTTGAAAAAAACGCGCCGCGCATACTAGATCTCCTTTTGTAAACAAAAGGAGCAACGCTAACTCCTTTGGTGGTCAAAGTCGGCGCGGCAGCTTGGGGTGACTGAGGAAAAGGGCATTGACAATCTTGTCGATAGTCCTTGCTTTAGTTGGGGCATTATTTGTAAATACGCTCTATTTACGAACGACTATTTTATACCCTAGCCCCCAAGGGTCGTTGTTAAGATCCTCCCCAAGCTCCTTCCAGCAGCGGTGCTTACTACGTTGGATGGCCCGACGAAGCACTTTCCTTGCCGCTTTATACTCGCCAGTGCTCCGGACTGCGTCGGAATCGTGATGACGGACAGGTTGAGAGAGTCTTCTAGTCCGAAGACACTCGCGTCTGATCAGCATGATTTCGTCTATCCACGAGTACACCGAGACATCTATAATTGTCTCTCTGTAGCCTGGCGTCCGGAGGGTGGTCAACGAGCCGGTGTTTAACACCATCAGCCCTACTCTTGACACCATGTCCAAGAGCCGCCTACCCCGAGAATCTGGCCAAGGCTCCCCCCATTCTAACGCTTTAGCGATAAAATCTCCGGCCACCACCAGCTCGCCCCCCATATTAAAGACAGCATCTACCAGGCAATCAAGTATAGCCTGGAAGTCCGCAATTCATTGGTTTGATGTGAAGTAAAAACTGACGTAAGTCACTTCGCTGCTCTTTACACAAACGAACCCGCTGCCTGATCCATGGTCAGCAACGATCGCTAATCAGCAACAGGAAATCGTTGCTGATTCGCGATCCATATTGCCGCCATACCGAGAGTGTTCTCATACCATCCCAGACGATCTCGCGCGATATTGCTCACTGATAAGAACTAAATCAGCGGTCTTTTCGAGCGAGATCTGTGCCAGGAGGTCGTGAACAACTTGGCTCCGATTGAAATTGCCCTGGAGCACAACCGCCATTATTTTTTGGCTTGTGCGAGTGCTTTGCGGAATGCTTCGCACAAACCAGACCCCGCAATGTGTTGATGGGCCTTGGGATCGCAACAACCATAGCACAGAGAAAGCATTTAGGCTCAGCAGTGCAAGCCGCCGCCTTCTGCTTTACACCGGTCGGGTCCAAAACAAGACGTAGATTGGTGTCCAAATGCCAGGCATTTGAGACACTGTGCCACTTCGGCTTTCCGCCTTACTCGACCCAATTCGAACTTGGCTTGTCTGCAGTAGTTGTTTGGCGTCGGTTAAATCTGCAGGATCTTTAAATAGCGGAGCGATCGGTCTTGAATGTAACACAGCTTCAATCCGTGTTAAAACTGTAGCAAGTTGGTCGTAAGTCAATAGCCATTCACCGATAGTTCGTATAAGATGGAACTTGATTGACTTTACGGCTGCTTTCCGTTTGCCACCGAAATAGGGAGTGCTTGGCGGGTTGAACTTCCAGTCTGTGCCATCTGTAGCCAGTAAATACTGAAGTTTCATCAGTTGTCTGGATCCTACTGCGAACTCTTTTTTTAACGTGCCCTTTGCTCCTACAAAATTTGTATTACAGTCCGAGTATAGGGTACTGCAGGCGCTTCTCCGACTAGTAAATCTTCTAAATGCTGCGACGAAAGCGTCAGTAGAGTAATTGGTGACAATTTAAATATGTATAGCAGATGTAGCGAGACATACAAAAACAGCGATCCATCCTTCATAGGTTTCGGAACCTCGAACTAGAAAAGTCTTGAGTGTTACTGGCCCAGCGTAATCTTTGCCAGTGTGTAGGAAAGCTTTAGATGGTCTTACTCAAGTGGATGGCAATTGTCCCATTAATTGCTGTGCACGAACACCTCTATGTCTCATGCACACGACGCAGTGAAGAATGTGTGATCTGACCGGAACTCGCCCACCTTCTATCCAGACAGATCTCCGTAAATCAGCGAGTGTCAATTGAGTTCCCCCGTGGAATGTTCTCTGATGCGAATGATTTATCAATAGCGTACTTGAGCGTGATGATCTTGGTAAAATGGCTGGATTTTTTTGTTCATCATCCAGTAGCGAATTCTTCGAGCGACCGCCGACTCTGAGTACTCCGTTGTAGTCGACGTAGGGAATCAATTTAGCGAGACGATGATTTCGTTGTAGAGAATCACCATCTTTCAGTAGTTTCAGTTCTTGCGAATAATACTGACTTTGAGTATACTTTATCAGCAAAGTCTTTGCGAGTTCCAGGTCAACTGTAGAGAGTAGTGTAGCCAGTGTGGACTGTGGCACTTTTTTAAATTTAGCAATGGTACGCGGACAGATTCCAAGCGTGCGAAATAACGGTGACATCTTAGAGAATTTATCAAGTAGCGTGTGTAGCGGGTGTGAATCTGCCTTGAAGATGGTAAAACCAGACCTGGACGTTCTTCGAGATGTGATACCGTCTAAGTAGGGATGTCACAAAATGGCCAGTTTTCTTTTGATTGACTGAGCCACTTAGGTCCCGTCCACCATAGCGAATGCTGTTCTAGTTTGGCTGCTGTTAAACAGCTCAAAGCGCACTCAGTTGAGTTAAGTTTCCCTGGAACAAAATCCCAGTTGACACTTGGTAGCGATTCTTGAATCTTGGTAACGCTGTTGCGAATGTAGACTCCATCTAGCTGGGTTGTTTTGATCCCACGTTAAGGATACAGCAGAGTCTGTCCAAAAGAAAATTGGTACATTTCCAAGTTACAGGACTTTTTTGACGCAGAGTACCAGTTGAGCGAGTAATACAGCGGCATTGAGCTCTATTCTTGGTATTGTTATGGATTTCAGTAGTGCAACTTGTGTTTTGGCACACATTAGCAAAATATTGGAGCTTCCAGTAGCGTCAGTAAATTTTTAATAGACGACAGCAGCCATAGCGAGTTGTGAAGCGTCAAAGAATCCATGTAATTCAATCGATACACTATTTCTTACATGATTCCAGCGAGGTATCTGAATCTTCGAGATCTGATGTAGTTCATCTCGAAATAAATTCCATTCTTGAAGAAGCAACGGTGATAGCGTAGCATCCCAGTCGAAGTTCTGCAGCCAAAGCTTCTGCATAAACATCTTGGCTTTCACGATGATCGGTACCAAAAACCCCAATGGGTCAAACAAGCAAGCGATTTCAGATAAAATTGTGCGTTCTTTAGTTGGTGACGCTTCTGGAAGCGAATAGTCAAACTGGAATTCATCCTGTGTTTAATTTCAGGTTAACCCGAGCACTTTTACCGTAGTATCCCCAAGTTCTCTTAGTGTATCTTCTTGGGTGTCCACTGGAGCGACTTGAGAGAAAAATTCCGTTAAATTACTTGCCCGTTTTGCAAGTGGGAAACATCCTGCGGCACACATATTTTTTGTGTCGAGAGCCACTTGAATTGCCTCAGCGAGTTCATCTGCGCCTCCATAGATGTCGTCAACATAGCGTGTGTTGGTTAGCGATTTGACAGCTTTTGGAAATTTATTTCCTTTATCCTCAGCGAGTTGTAAAAGTGCTTTCCCAGTGAGATATGGAGCTGATGTTGTTCCATAAGTAACCGTAGCGAGTGCAAATACTGTTGGGATGTCATCTTCGTCAAACCAGAGTATGCACTGTAGATGATGATCTTCCTTGTCAACTGCAATCTGACAAAACATTTTAGTTATGTCAGTAGCAAATAGATAGCGATGGCAGCGGATGCGAATAAGTACGTCGCTGAAGTCAACTTGAACCTTGGGGCTCACATAAAGTATCTCGTTGACTGATACACCAGATGTTGTTTTCCAGGACTCATTAAATGCCACCCTGAGCTTAGTGGTAGTGCTCTGTTTTTTCAGAACCCCATGATGAGGCAACAGGTAGCTGTTCGGTGGTAAATCCTTTAATTTTACGCGTCTCATGTGTCCCAAGTCTTCATATTCTTTCAGAAATTTGAAGTACAACTTCTTGTAGACTGGATCATCCTCCAATCGTTTGCGAAGACGTAGTAAAGCGTATTGTGCAGTTCGTAGCGAGTCACCAAGTTGACTCGGCGAAGATTTAAGCGGTAAGCGAACGACATATCAACCATCAGACTGTAGTGTGTATTGACAAAGTGTTCTTCACACTTTTCTTCATCTTTGTTGTAGCGTGTAGCGAATTCTGTCTGTGACTCTTCTTGATAACAAAAATTGCTTAACAAGTCTTGTAGTTGGCCATCAACAGTGACATGATGACCATAAGCGGTCAATTTTGATGTAGCGGTGTCCACAGATCCATGTATATAATCCAGCCAAGCGTTGTTGACTGAGTGATTGGTTCATTGTCATTCCCTTTCCTTATCTCAGCGTTGATTATGTGCGCAGCTGGTGCTGCATCCAGAATGATGTCAATAGGTCGTCGAGTCAAGAAGTCTGGATCAGCGAGTTGTAGACCAGTTATATGAGGCCATTTCTTATTAGGAAGCGTAAATGACGGCAAGTTTACCGTCTATAGAGCAAGCACATGAGCTTGGATAGTAATAGAAGCGTTGTTATGTAGCGAATGCAGCGTCGTCTTGCATGACCCAAGCGAACGCTCAGCTGACACATTACCAATCCCTCGTAATGGTACAGATGCTTTACTGAGTGGTATATCCAGCTTCTTAATTAGCGAATGCGTCACAAAGGATAGCTCCGATCCTTGATCAATAAGTACACGAGCAGAACATGTACTTCCTGTTAGCGAATTCAACTTAACAATCGCGGTAGTGAGTAAAACATTGAGCGAGTGAGCTGAAAGTAGACTAAGTTAGCGAATTCAATACAAAAAGTTACCAAGATTGGAACTATTTGTTACCTGATTTAGCGGCAGCACTATCATCAATGTGCGTAGACGTGTGATGTGGCTGATCACAATGGCGGCACTTCTGCTTAGTCAGGCAATCAGCGTAGTGGTAGCGTCCCAAACAATTATAGCAAAGCTTATAATGCTGGACAATCATTCTTCGGTTTTGTAGTGACGCCTTCTGGTAGCTTGGGCAAAACAGAACAAAATGTTTCTGTTTGCAGATCGAGCACATTCCTGGCTTACTTGTTTTCGCCTTTCGAGTAAGAGCAACGTAGCTAGCAGAACCAGTAGCGGGAGGCGGTAAAGATGCGGTAGCGGATCGACTGTTGAATTTTTCCGACTTGTTGGTAGCGGCTGACTTGGCATATGATTTTGGAGATGGTGGTGTGTCAACCACAGCTTGAGATTGATCTGAAGATAGTCTGGCGCCAATTTCTGAATTTTCCCACGGACGAACCTTGGCTTTAAGCACGTCGTGCAACTGTTGGTACGTTGAGAACTCGTTTGATAACCCAAGCAACGCCATCCACTCAACTCGGAGCTCTGATGACAGACAACGAACTGTTAAGTGGATTAAAAATGGATCTAACTCATCAATTGGTATTCCTAGTGCAGTGATAGCGTCCAGCGACTTCTTGTTGGCGAGCAACAGAGCGTTCAGTTCAGCAGCGGAGCGAGAAGTCAACGGTTGTCGATCCAGCAAATCATCGATATGCATGTTAAGCAATCGTCGTAGATTTGTGTAGCGAGTATTCAGTAATTCCCATGCAGGTTGGAAGGCGTCATAAGTTACCTGCAGGTTAGTGAGTAGATCAGCGGCCTCATCTTTTACCTGAGTCTTCAAATAATGCATTTTTTATGACCCAGTTAGCGACTCTTCATTGATGACAAGCGAGGTGAATAGGTCCTTGAACGAATCAAGTTCGTCGTACAAGCCCTGGGACGTCAGCAACTTAATTTGCGGCAAGTTCGATTTGTGTGCTTCTCCAAAATACGCCGTTTGATCATGATTAACGGCCTGAGCTTCTGGAACCGGTACTGGGGCGGGTTTAGCAGCGCTGAATCTTACCAGGAGCTCAGTATACACCTGACTAGCAGTACCAAAAGCGTTACCTGTATGGTATTCATTAGCGATGTACTTCATCGGCCAAGCGAGTGGACATGTTGCGCATCGTGTCGATGCGGTTCATTTGCAGAGCGACTTGGGCTTCAGCGGCCATCTTGATTACACGTAATGCACAAAATGGATACGAGACGTGTAACCGACGCTAAGTTTTCGATCTTATATAATGAAAAATGTCTTTTTACATCGGTGTGTAAATTGATCACCATGGGCTGCACTCTAGCATTGCTCAGCAATGCTTACGGCACTTAGCGATTTTCACGGCACAAACACTGACACCAAACTTGTTCTCACAATTTTTTTTACGATTTTTAATTTTAATAATTTTTAATTCTTCAAATCACGCCAGATCCGGCTCGAAGGATAAAATGTAAAATGAGCGAATAAACTAAGAGGATCTGGTTTAGGCGTGAAGATTTTTAAATAATTAAAAATTACACAAAATTTATCAATAAATAAGTTGTTTATTTATTTACACTATTTACACTTAAAATTGTAAGGACTTGATAGTTATAGCGAATGCGACTCAATAATAACGTAGTAGCAAATGCAAACTATAAAAAGGAATCACGAATAATAAATTTGACTCGTGGTCAATAGCGGTTAATTAACCGGAAATGAATTAAGTAATTACTTACACAAGAATAACAATCAATTTATTCTCAATAAATAGCAGCCTCATTGTATTGTCTAATTATTGAGGATAATTAAGCGCAAGGTTTAGAATTATATCACACAAGAAATAATTAATATTAGCAGAGCGGTTTCAATACACAAGGTTATTAGTTACAAAGCACGTTGTAGAAAGAATGATGGAGAAAAATGATGTTGAAACGACGTGACCGCTTGGTGGTGACGTGGCAGCCTCACCCAATAAGACGAATTTTCCCATTTGCTTAAAAGCGCGCCAAAGGGAGTAGTTCATGACGAATTTTCCTTATTGGTTACCAAGCGCTCAGGTATGAGACGAATTCTCTATCAGCTGGCTGATATCAGACGAATTATCTGATTAGCCGGCGGGTAGTGGGTTCTCATGCTGACTTGACACGGCCATGAGCTAGAAATTGTATGTATCGGGCCCAGATAGCAAGTGACCCGGCACTATTCTGACTTTGAGGTCAGTAGTGAGTTCAGCAGCTCCCGGACGTAGCGGAAATGCACGAAGCTTTTCAAATTAATCAAGCTCGTGACTGAACAAATACCTTACAAGTGTTTTGATATTAGCGTTAAGAAGTGTTTGAAATATTTAAAAATAGTTTTAACCTGCCGGAAGAATTAGTAATACGATAGTAACTTGTAATTAAATTGTAAAAATTATAATTTATTTAATTCTTTTTGTTTCTATACATAAAAAATTAATACTTGAATTTGTTAATAATGAACTTTGTAAACTTAACATTTCTTAACTATAAAAAATAAGTTCAAATAATTTATTTGTTAGTTTTACTTGATAACGAACGGTATGATCATTATCTAAAAATGTGCACGGAGTTACCATGAGATTTTTTTTTCCCAGAAAATATGAACTAGGATAAAATTTTTAACAAATTAATTCTGAATAAGATTATATTTCGTTGAATTTGAATTTTGAAATATTTAACACATTTTAGTTATTTGAAATGGCCGATAACTCACCATCAGTTGGATCCAACCTGGTGGCATTATTTAACGCATGTGGAATGGATGATGAAACTCTTCGACATTTCGACAGTAAGTAATTATTACTTTTTTATAAAAGATTTCCGCAATTTAAATTTTGGAAATATCTAAATGATAGAATTTTTTTCAAATGATGAATTATATTTAACATAAATAGAAAAATTTTTATCAATTATTAAAAAAATAATGTTCTTAAAGAACTTTTTAGCATAATTTTTACCATTGCAAACTTGTACTTATGAAACATTTAGTTTTTTTATTGTTTTAGATTTTTATTGTAAACTTCAAATGCATTTTGTACTTACTGAAAAATATAATTTTTTTTATTAAATTTATTGACGGTTATTTTCAAAATCAAATGTGAGGAATTATAATCAAATTTTTAACGAATAATTCAAAGCTGTTTATTAACTACGATTTTTTATTCTTATACTTACGTTGTTTTAATGTCAGTTACTATAATCTTCATTATGATGTCATATTTCTTGATTTTATTTTTTTCTAGATAATGGAATCACCGTAGAACTATTAAGTTCTGTCACAGATTACGATCTTAAAGAATTGTGTCCTCGAATGTCGACGAGAATAATCATTCGAGACAAGATCAATGAACTAAATAAAGACATTGAAAGTTATTTTTTGATGTGTTAATTCAAATAATCAATAAATATAAATATACATACATATATTTCAACAGGCCAGTACATCTAGTGCAAATGACCACGAAAGACGTGAAGAAGAAATTGTTAATAACAACGAGCTGTCACATTTATCCTTAATTTTTAGTCCCTTTTCAGATTTTGATTTAGACGAAATTCTAAGTAAATCGCCGGAAAGGAATGCAATTAAAAGTTATTATGAAAAGTATCAACGATTGTCACCAAAACTTCAAAATGAATTCTGATATAATTGTGAGACAATTATTCCTTTGATTAAAATCAAAGTGAGTGCGTATTTATAAATATTTTCTATTCTTTAGATTGAGAAAAAAAAGCATTCCAATACCTATTTGATTTGATCAAAAATCGTTTATGCAATAGTTATTTTTTTATTTTTATTTTTTTCATATTTGATAATGTATCTTTATATTTTTAGCAAGCCCACGCGTAATCACTACGCAGTGTTGATTAAGGAAATTTTAGCTTTATTTGCCCTAACTACTGTTGGGGTATTTTATACTAAACCATTAAGCTGGAAAATATCTGCGACTGGCAAAGCAATTCCTGCAAGACAGAAACTGCCAGACAAAATTCAAAACGTTTTGTATCTAGCTGGCATTTGTAAAAAAAGAAAAAACGATGAACTTGAACCAAGTATTTTTGAAAAGAGGACAACATTGAAACAATTGAAAAGTAACAAATTTAACCGGATTATATATTAGGGTGGGTTGAAAAAAAACTTTTTTTTTTTTTTTAGCATGGAGGTAGAATTTGTACCTTATACAAAAAAAAAATTTTCAAAAAAAAAAAAATTTTTTTTACTCAACATTTTGAGGTGGCCCACTAGTTTCTTAAATAAATAATTGATTTAAACGGGGTAGTTCCAACGAAAAATTTTTTTTTGTCCAAAATCGTGGAACACATCTAATAAATGTCGAATGTGGTTTTTTTTTACTCCGCTTTCATTTTAATTCAAAATAAAATGCTTTTCATTTTTGGATTTTCAACTTAAACTACAAAAATAATAGGAAAAAAATTTTTCAAACTTCTGACTCTCAATTAGCTTTTGGAGGGACATCCTACAGATTCTAGAACATCATTTTTATATTTTTTACTACCACCCGTTGTCAACTTATTGAGAAGTTGGGTTTTGTACTTTCAATTCAATATTATTGAATTTTTATTATTGTTAATATCATGTTGATATTGTTCATAAATTAATTTTGTTGTTATTGATTAGTTATAAATTAAAAAATATTTAAAACTCTTCAATGTTATTACGACTTTTCATAAAATTTTCGATTAAACACTTTAGAGTTACTGATTAACTTCTCTCTTATCAATAACTTGAGAACAAGTGGTAGTAAAGAATATAAAAATGGTTTTCTAGAATCTGTAGGGTATCCCGTCGAAAGCTAATTGAGAGTCGCAAGTTGAAAAAATTGTTTTCCTATTATTTTTGTAATTTAAGTGAAAAATCCAAAAATTAAATGCATTTTCCTTTGAATTAAATTGAAAGTGGAGTAAAAAAAAAAATCACATTCGACTCTTATTAGATGTGTTCCACGATTTTCAACAAAAAAAAATTTTTAGCGTTGGAGCTACCCCGTTTGATCAATTATTTATTTTAAAAACGAGTGGGCCACCTCAAAATGTTGAGTAAAAACTTTTTTTTTTCTTGAAAAAAATTTTTTTTTTTTATAAGGTACAAATTCAACCCCCATGCTAAGAAAAACAAAAAAAAAGCTTTTTTTCAACCCACCCTATTATATATTAGTATTATAAAATATTTTGTATTTAATATCATTGTAAATACCTATCAGTTACATTCTCTTTCATTTATCATTGCAGTTGCACATGGCGAAAGTGTACAATGGTTACAATGCCATCGGAATCCATGGACAATTGTATTGAAAAAATAGAAAGAAGTTATGCTATTCGTCAAAATTCCACGTACTGCACAGTTCATGATCTTCTGAATGATTGGATCATTCTCAACGACATCTGAAGCATTGAACTATTACTATTCAGATTTGTGTTATAATGTAGCATACATTTTTTTTTTATTTTTAGGATTTATGAGTGAATATACAGACAACAAAGCAATTGATGCCCGACACTTGAATTTTCTTATTTTGTTTCAGATTTTTATTGATTTCAATCTCATGAGTAGTGAGGCAGGGGGGGGGGGGGTTCACCCCCCCCCCCGATAACGCAGTACCCTACCTTACCGACAGTCGCGGATACTTCCAGTCGGTAATTTACCATATCTGCGGTCGGTAATTTGTACATATCTGAGGCATGTAAGCGATATCGATGATCGATAGATCATTTCTCGGTCAGTAAAGTAGGGATTATTTCTACCGACTGCCGAGAATACCGTCACTTGGTATTAATTTATCGACCATCAGTCAATTATCATGTGTATGATGCAAAATACTATCACACTATCATTAGAGCTGATACTTTACCGTATACCAGCTCTGATAATAGCATGACATGTATTTATATGAAGATCATTCGCAGGTTTTATATATTCAAACAGGGTGTAGGACGAGCACTTGCGAGAAGCCTTGATGTCACTGCCATTTCGCGGTTTATTTCTTTCCCCACCCCTCTTTTTAGCGGATAACATCATTCAGCGTGTCTGAACTCATTTTTTTGTGAGGTAGAGTGGGGGAAATGAAGCTGCGCAAATGCTTTAATGATTACATCACCTTCCGCGTCGTTTACCGTTACTAAGCTCATATTTCAAACCAAGTGGGGTAATATGAACACCCGCAATTACGTCATTTTACCCGATTACATCATCTTTTACGTCATACGACAAGTCCAAACTCGTTTTTTTTTTTCGGTAACTAAGTGGGGAGGAATAAAGAGTTGAGTGGGTGACTTTCGCAGCCATATGCATCAGTCCGCCCTAGTTTCCGGTAGTAAGAACAATCGTTTCTCAATTAAAAAATCTGTGAAAAAAGTGATAAACAAATGGACCGTCGAATTCTAAGGTATAGTTAAAAAACTTATCTTTATTGATTGAACTGGCGTGCATCTTTCCAACCATATTAACTAACAATCTTTTACAGACCTCATGTATGCACTGATCATTGTGATCATCCAGCACAGATTGAGTTTGATGAAGTGTGTGTTGTGAGTGAACAAGAAGAAGACAATTATATTCAAAAATTAGTTACTCAAGAAAGAGAAATTGACTTACAGATCTTATATTGGAAGAACTTATTACTTTCCTTTAAAGATCGTAAAGGTTACGAACAAGCCTGTCACAGAGTCACATACGTTATAACACACTTAATGTTTAAGACTAACTGATCAAAATAAATCGTAGACTCCTGTAATGGATCCATTAAGTGAAGAAGAAATAGAGTATCTGGCAAACTATCCACCATACGTTTTATTTGAAGCAGAATTATTATCACGTTATTTCGAACAACCAACACAAGACTACATTGAAAGGTTTGTACGTGATATTCATCTTTTCCAAACTAATTTGAATATCATTTTAACTAGACGTGATAAAAAAGCGTGCCCATACTGCTGTGCATTCAAAGACTCTGTAAAAAAACTGCATCAAGTGATCGAAAGTTTGGAAAAACTAGAAGAACGTATCGAAAAAAAATAAAAGACAATGGAATTCATCGTAGATTTCACGGGGTTTGTTATGCCTGATGACACCATAGTAGTAAAAGAATTATGCGTAGGTGATATAGTAGATGAAAAATTCTCATTCTTTAAGTGTAAACATTTTATCTTTCAACCGCCATTGGAATACGATGGAGCAATCATGCAAGAAACTTTTGATGAAAGTGGCTACGGTCATGGTATCCGGTGGGACTCGGGTGAAGTGCCATACAATGAACTCAAAGAAATTATAAAAGATTTGGTGAGCAAAGCAAGTTACATTTATGTCGATGGAAAGCAAAAATACAAATGGTTGACGATCATGACCGATTACTCAGCACAAATAATCGACATCCAACTAATGAGACATTATTCATTTGAAAACGTGGATCGCTATGATAAAGAAAAATGTCCACTGAGGCAGTTACATCGCCGAAGAACACATGCGTGTGCTTTTCAAAATATTCAACAATTAAAGCGGTGGTTCCTGGATTTCTGGGGTGAAGAACCATCATACGAAAAATCTGTGCAAATATATTATCAACTGTCTGATTTGAAAAAAATGCAAAAACGTGACATCGCCTGCCTTGATGATCACTTCCTTCTACGTTTTGCGAGGACCCAAGTACGTCATGTTTACGATACTCTTCCTTTGGAATTACAGAATAATGATAAAATAAGAGATTACTCATTTTGTATGGACCACTACCCAGCGACTGGTAGAGATTGGGATATTTGTGGAATATGGCTTTATCCATACCGAAAAGATTGCCCAAAGTGTATAAAAAATAGTAATCCTATAAAAATAATAATTCATAAAACAAGTTAAAAAAAAAATATACAATTTAAGTAAACTTATGATATCTAATGTTTTTGGAATGTATTAGGTTAAGATTATAAATAAATCAAATTAATTTATCGATAAAAAATTTTTATTTATTTATTAATATAATTTTTTTAATCAATACAGGTTCTATAATATAGCTTGATCTTTGTATCCTAAGTTTAAACCTTTCTCGATCTCCATTTGCTCCCATTTACCTCGTCTAGCAGTTTTGTATGCATACTTCCATGTATACATATAATGTATAGTTGGTGTCAGATCAAATTGCACAACCATGTTTCAAGTCAATTTTCGTACAGTGCCACTGATGGGGTTATACTCAATTATACGATCGTGGATGATTAAACAATAAGCTGTTGTGTTTTGCGGAAATTGATTAGTGGATTCAAACTCCAATCGAATGTCTACTGGTCCAGATTTAATTGCCTCGTTCTGTTTAGAGCAGTCTATAACACAGAGCGGTGCTTCTTGCAAAAATTTCTGCTTTGTTAACAGTGGTTCAGCCTCTTTATTGTAGTATGATGATTGAAAATCAGTGTACATATTATACAATAAAGCATACTGATTATCGTTTATGACCAAATTAAGATCCCCGTACGGATAACTCTGTGAGTTCAGAAATAACTTTACGTTCCGAAGCATACAGTGATCAAATCGACTTGCATTCTTCCTTGCATCGTTTTTTCTGGCTGTCTGAAATCCGAGGATGACGTAACGTGGCTTCTCCAGTTGTGTTGATGTTTTGACAGCCCAAATGTGCTTTGATGTTGCTGGTAATAGTGGATACTCATACAATTCCCAGGTTCGAAAACTGATTGAGATTGCTGGATCACCGGTAATATAATTTAATGCCTGAATTTTCTCCTTGTCTGACAGGGTGACATATGGGACAATCCACTCAATTTTTTGTAAAGTTAACCTTACTTCTTCAGCAGCCGCTCCTGTCGCTGCTTGTTGTATGTAAGCATTAATGTCACTGTTTGAAATTGTAAGAACTATCTCTAGCTGAACATTCATAAGAACTTTCAGATAATCTTCAGCAAAACCACTTAAAATATTCAGCGGAATCAATATATCAAAGTTTCCTGCAGCGTTGGTTAATTTAATATCATCCTCCATCACCCAGCCAGCATTCTCCAAAGCACTCAACTGATTTGGACTAAATGACACATAACCTTTCATCAAGCTTGTGATACCAACGTTACTACTTCGATCAACTTCAACACCATTCATAAGTAATCGGAATTCTTTAATCATGTGACCAATCCCCATATTAACCAAGTTGGTGGTGGCGACGACAGCTGTATTATCATTCTTAGTAAACTTTCCAAGAATATGAAGTGCACTTTTGCTAGGAAGTATACACAAATTTTGATTTTGGATGGTGATACGAACTTCATCATTGTTGTTCAAAGTCGACGATGCATACGGTTGATGAGCATGCAGTTCATAGTGAGCAATTGACTCATCGAATATAATTGGTCGTTGGATATCCAAAATATTAGCCATTATTTTTTATATCCTCTGTCACCTACTGCACCGTACTTGTTGCCTTTCTCGTAACCACCGTACGCTGTACTACCTTTTATGCTTGGTGCCGAATATTTATCTTTGCTATTTTTAAAATCCGTGCCGTATTTACTTTGTTGGCTTTCTAAATACTTTCTTAAGTTCTTTGAAGCTTCGTTATTGGACATTATACTCAACAGCTCACCACCTAAGTCTTTCGACACGGAATTATGCAGCAGAAATTAAATTTTATTTTGTTAATCTTCCACGTAAACGTAGTCCGAGACTTTTCAGGAACAGCTTGTTCTGATGTGTTAACGTCTTGTGAGGTGTTCTTCGACTGATTGCGCTTGACCATGATGATAGCTTTTTATAGCCCGCACCACTCTTTGTATCGTATACAATACCCATTTATATCGTTTTCACATGTAATCTTATGGTTATAGTTTCACCCCTGAAATTTGCTAATTTTCCATCCTGATCCACTATACGTAGTCTTATATTATATATAGCATCTGCGGAGATTGGAAGGTAAATGACGTGTGATGGTAACTCAACGATCTTATATCCTGGTGGTACGCTCGGAAAAAACTCATGAATTGTGTGCACTTTGTGTTCATTTATGTAAGCACCCGTGGTAATATTACACTCAACCCTTAAAGCATTTAGCTTTAGTATAGCCACAGGTAATTCTGATGAGTGAGTTTTGTTTGGTTGAAGCCGACGATTCTTGAAACCTAACAGCCGACCAATAGAATCGTTAGGTATAAAATTTATAATCTGATAACATTTAATTTCACTTTTTAGCTCATTATTATTTGCTCTAATACTGATGCTAAGTCTCGGTAATGACTTTTGTATGTATTTCTCAATATCTCTAATTTCATAACTACCAGTTGGTATTTTAATTACTCTTTCTTTAACAGGAACGATTCTTTTGAGGATAGCTTTCTTGGAAATTTGTTTTTCAGGTTGCACATCAATATCTGGAGCCAATGAAACATCATCACTTCTCGTCACTATAGTCACATCTCGTTTTTTCCTCTTTCCAACAGGTTTATCGATATTTCCAACGTTGTTATCCTCAATGTCATTTGCATCTTCTTGTTCTTCCGGAGGATAAGTTACATAAAACTTATTAGCACCAATGTCTATATTGGGTATCGAATTAAATGTCAGCAATTCTACAAGACCCAAGACATAATTTTTTTCCTCTGACAGTTCGATTGGTGGGAAATAATTTGCCTCTAACACAGAGGACGATCCTGTCAGTGTTCACGTGAAAGACTCAGCCATGACTAATGTCCTGAGTAACTAGTCATGTCAATTTAAAGTTGCCCGGAAAGAAATTTCAGGCACAAATGTCCACATATAATTGTGTCAAAGTTTTGATATCTTTTATGATTATATTTCACGCTACCAACATCAAGATATTTTATAAGGTCTTCCGGTGGTCGTAAATCACCAAAACTATCGAAATAAATTACTTTATCACGACTTTTCTTGTACGCAACCCAATGAGTTCCAAGACCGAATCTGTCATCAAGATTGACAATGGCCGATTCAAATTTTTTAGGTCCAGATTTTGGCAGATCGTTTCTCATGAAAACACCGCGGAAATTGGGTATCTTTAATGCCTTGGCGTATTTCATCAAGTCGATATTTGTAAGTGCTCGATGTGGTAGCTCTACATGTTTTTTGACTTACATCCTCTACCAACTGATGGATATGGCCACAAATATAGGCCCATACCACGTCTGTATGGCTTTAAGTATAAGCCTTTACCTATAGCTATCTCTTCCATTTTTGAATTATGTCTCTTGCTCTCCTCTAACTGTCTTTTGGCTGAACTGGCATCGTTGACAGCCTTCGCAACCGCCGCAGCGCCACCAGCGAGAGCGCCAGTAGCCGAAAGACCTGCAAATAGGGGTATCAAAAATGGAAGTACACCACCTATTTTAGATGGAACTGGTAGAATACGTGGCTGTCGAACATTTTTATTCCCGCCAGATTTTTTTACCTCTTGTCGAGCCCCTTTAAGTGCCGATTTAATTGGATCACCACCTGCTTGCATGGCTTGCTTAGCAGCCGTTACAATTTTTCTCAGTGCCACCTTGGATCGTCTGCTGGTACTTTTCTTCTTACCACTCTTTTTCCTCTTCTTGCCCACCATTCTCTTCTTCTTACCACCCATTCTCTTCTTCTTACCACCCATTCTCTTTTTCTTCTTCATTCCCATTCCGAAGCGTTTTTTCACCTTCATGATCTTGTTCACACTCCAAGCAGCAGCTTTTTCTCCAATAGTAGCGTCTTTCGCTTGAAAACGTTCCCACGCTTTGCCAGCTAATATTTTATCAGCTTCGTGACGTGCTACCAAATTTTCTCGATTTTTCGAGTAAGCAATGTCGTGATTCTTACACGCTGCATCCAAAGGATTGATGCCAGGGTCACCACGAGCCAATCTCTTCTCTAACTTTGTTCCTGGTCCGCAATACTGATAACCGGGTATATGAAGTTCAAAAGGTAGCTTGTTAATGATACTGTTGACAATACCTTTCCCACTAATACGTCCGCACTCCATCACAGCGACATAATGAATGATAATAAATCATTATAAATGATCATACTTATAGTCATAGAAAAGAGTTGTCACTCTAACAGTGAACTGTTAACATGGAGTTCAAAAAACACGACGCTAAATTACCTGTGATCAATTTCGATCAAATTGTTCAAGGTACAGGAGTAAAAAGGATCAAAAGACATGGCGCTTTACTACCGAACAGTGTGCGGGCAGTGTTTTGTGGCCCATCAAACTGTGGTAAAACAAATGCCTTATTATCACTTATTATACATCCCAATGGTCTGAGATTCAACAACATTTACCTTTACTCAAAATCTCTCAATCAACCAAAATACAAGTTCTTAGAGAAGTTGCTGAAGCCTATAGAGGGTGTAGGATTTTTTTCATTCAATGAGCATGAGAATGTGATCAAACCAGAGGATGCGAAACCCAATTCACTGATGATATTTGACGATGTTGCATGTGAAAAACAGGATCATATTAGAGCTTACTTTTGTATGGGTCGACACAAAGACGTAGACAGTTTTTATTTGTGTCAAACTTATACACGTATTCCTAAGCATTTAATACGTGATAATGTGAATTTTTTAGTTCTGTTCCGTCAAGATGAAATGAATTTAAAACATGTATATGACGATCATGTAAATACAGACATGTCATACAATTCATTCAAAGAACTATGCTCAGCATGTTGGAATGACGGTAAATATGGTTTTGTGGTAATTGATAAAGATAGTGAGCTCAACAATGGACGATACAGAAAAGGATTTGACTGCTTTATCAGTATAAATTAAAGTGTAACTATTAATATGAATCATATATCTAGTGAACTCTAATACATCAACATGAAGCCTGAAGAGATTTCGAAACAAAAAGATGTGCTGCGTCAGATATCTGAAGCAAGTGACGCGATCAGACGAAAGCATAAAATGCTGAAGTTAGGTAAAGATAGTGCTGAAAAAGCTATGGGTGAAATGTTCAAACCCATAGTTACACCATTGCAGAGTCTAGTTGAATCGTCAAAACAAACAATTAAGCAAGAAGTCAAGAAGGAAATTAAAGAAGAAGAGGTTACACAAAAGAACAATTCGACACTCAACAACAACAACAAAACAGATTTTGATGATACAAGTCATTATGATAGCTTTATGTCTGATGACGATGGGAGTAGTAGAATTCTTAATGAAACCCAGATAAATCCCTCTGCTTCCAGTACTCCCGCTAAACCGAGCAGTTTAGTGAAATCCTATTTAGCCAAAGTGTATAGAAAAAGTAAAAAAATTGATTTGAGATACGGCGTTCGTCGGCGGTACAATGATTTTTATATTGGTGATTCAGAAATAAATTTTGAGGAAAATACGTTTTATGTTAAAAATCAGGAATACCCAATAACTCCTGGTTTATTGGAACTGTTGTTCAAAAAATCACCACATGATGCAAGTGTTACACAAGATGATAAAAATAAATACCTTGAGATCATTAAAAACACAAACACTTATAGAAAAAATTACAAATCAGATGGTAGTATTTATGAAGACTCAACAATAAAGTTTAATAATTATATTGCTGATTTTCTTACAAAAAATACAAAAGCATCTAAGGGAAAAGGGCTGCCTAAATATAAGATTGTAAAAAAGAAGAAAACACATATGGATTACGTTTATTGGGATGATCCAAACGAACTGGTTGATCGTCTACGTTTACTCATGGCATCTCAAGCTGCCGGTAATCCAAGTCACACAAATGAAATTATATCGATAATCGAAGAGTTACGGGAGGCTGGAATTATATATTAACAGTATTTCTTGAACTGTGTCGGTCAGTCTTCTACTGTTCATAGAAGTGTACAGAGCAAAAAAAAAAATGAGTATCGACATATTTGGACGTTCGTTAACAACAGCTGCAGTTATTAGTGGACCACCTGGACCACCTGGAGTTGGTTTTAAGTTAACTCCTGGTGGAGATTATGATTTGGAGAGCAAAAGATTGTGTCATGTTGGTGATCCTACAGATGATAATGATGCAGCAACTTTGAAATTTACGCGTGATCTTGTCCATAAAAAATTGACTTTAATGTATGATAGTATGAAAGATGATCTGTCCGAGATCATTTCACTTTTGCATGCCGAAGTGGTAACACTGGACTCTACTGTAGTATCATTAAAGGAAGAGGTTCAAGAACTAAAATTAAAGTTAAAAAAGCAGATAACAAAAAAAGAATCATTTGATGACAATACCCGGCGTATAAAAAAATTGGAGGCTAAAATTTTTAACGATGGAGGACAAGAAATCAGTAATAGCTTATGAGCTCCATAAACAAGCTCGTAGAAATTACCTGCGACGACATGTTGATATCCGGGGGCTCGATGAAACCTGGCAGGCAGATTTAGTTGAAATGATCCCATACGCTACATCAAATAAAGGAAATAAATACTTGCTGACGGTGATAGATATATTTTCCAAGTACGCTTGGGCTGTACCAATTAAAAATAAAAGTGCTAGTGATGTTACGAATGCAATGAAATCCATATTTCAACGAGGACGTGTTCCAAAAAATCTTCATGTCGATCAAGGCAAAGATTTTTACAATAAAGAATTCAAAGATCTTATGAAGCAGTATAAAATTAATATGTACTCTACATTCAGCAACCTGAAAGCATCCATATGTGAGCGTTTTAACCGAACACTTAAAACGAATATGTGGCGTCAATTCTCTGCTCGTGGTAATTATAAATGGATCAACATGCTAGAAGAATTGTTAAATACTTATAATAATACTAAACATCGTACAATTAAAATGAAACCTGTTGATGTAACTGTTGCTAATGAAAGAAAACTGTTAAAAAATATATACAAACCTCTTCAAATGCAACAGCGAGTACGAAAATCTAAGTTAAAAGTTGGAGATAAAGTTCGCATTAGCAAACATAAACATGTGTTTGAGAAAGGTTACACCGCTAACTGGACAACAGAGATTTTCACTATAAAATCTGTACAAAATACGGTACCTACGACCTACAGACTTGTAGACTATCAGGACCAGCCAATAGAAGGTGGATTCTACAATGAAGAACTCAGCAAAGTTAAATATCCGGATGTTTACCTGGTAGAAAAAGTTATAAAAACACGTGGAAATAAATTATATGTAAAGTGGCTTGGCTTTGATAGCTCTCACAATAGCTGGATAAATAAATCTGATCTGTAAAAAATGTATTATATTTTTGAAATAAAACAAAATAATTTTTAATCATGTATATATATATATGTTTTATTTTTTTTTTACTAGCCTAAAATTTATAAATATTTTTTACATTTTTCTTCTTTTGTTTGGTCTCGGTATAGTCATAATTTCATCTCTTGACACTTCGTAACCCCATGGTACGGTATCAGTGCTGTTTAACAAAAGCTGACGTTTGTCATCTTCCCAACTTAAAGCTATTTTATTCTGAACTATTGTACTAACACTATGTTTGTTACTTTTAATTACATATTGTTCCTTACTTAAATTTACATGATCTTCTAAACATCGTTTGAAATCTTCAAAAGTGATAGTTCGCAAAGTCGGACGTTTAACACCTTTGGCTCGCTTTTTTACCTGATCTTCATTATGAATTTTAAAAGCGTACAACTTTGCTCTAAGTCCAATGAATTCTGTCATAATTTTACCATTATTCTCATCCTTCATCAGACCTAAAACTTTTTTATTAACTAGTGGTATATTGTAAACATTATCAGGTGGATAATCAGAGGTGTCAAACTTGACGATATCACGTTTGATGATCTCATAGATGTCTGGTACAATAAAATGGTAAATAAGACTATCAGTATCAGTGTACATGAGTTTTGATTCATCATTTGCAAAATTTTGTTTCACATAATTATAATGAAAGTCATATATGTAAGTTTTTGATAGATCTAATATACAAAAACCAACATAGATTGGTTTGTCAAAGCGTACTTTTGCCGCCTTCAATTCAATAATTATCATATTCTCATCAAAAATAGTAAGACTATGGAAGTTAGGCTTACAAATATAGTCAGCAGCGCCATATCTACCGGCCCATCTCGTTACTATATGAATCTCTTTGTATTTTCTAACATTTTCCATAGTCTTACCAAAAACAGCATTATTCATAAGTTTATAAAAGTCTTTTTCAAACCCATTTTTAGCAACCTTTCTACAATCTGTATTTTTATCAATATATGACTTAAGCCAGCGCGACTGCTCAAATTTTAAAACTCTGTGAATCTTTGTTAATTTTAATCCTAAATCTAAACATTGTTTCAAATTCTTATAATGTATAACATAATTTTTTTTATCATATAAAGTTGTCGATAATTTAGTATACTTGCTACCCGGCGGTAAAAAGTGTTCAGGACATAGTGGTAAATCTTTATGTAGATCATGCAATTGCTGAGGATAATGTAGATCAACTTCTAATACATAACCAACACTATCGATGTCGTCTAAAAATTGATCTACGTTATCGACGTCAAAAGTAAGATCTTCAGGCGGGTAAACCCATTCAAATGAACCTTTTGGTAGCGGCATACTCATAGCAGCACCATACAAATTATTTACATCGTAATACATTAAATAGGATTCAGCTTTATTATAATCAAAGTTAGATCTCATGTAACGATTATTTGCCGCTGCATACCTATTTGTACACTGAGACACACCACCCCTGATACCTTTTTCAATAAAAAGCATCATTTCAGCATCAGTAAATAACTCGAGTTCAACATTTGTATATTTTAACATCGCATCGAAAGCAAGTCCCGGTGCCGTATAGTAATGTAAAGGATCTAAGCTATAGGTAGCCATACAACTATGTCTGAAATTTTGAAATATGTCAGCTAAAAGAAGGACATCTGTCTTTAAATATAAATCTGAATATTCCCCTAATGTTTTGATATCAAATTTATTCCAAACTAGTTGAGCGAGGGCATAATCATTATCAGATACGCCATCGTTCGATAATTTAGAATAAAATGAGTCCTGATCGGGCAACTGTTTGTCATTAAGTTTGTCAATATCAGTTACGTACTCGTATGGGAATACACCCTTTCGAGTAACTAATTTGAATTTTTCCGGATCACTGTAATGTTTTTGAGTAATCTGTTTATCACAATCATTTAGATTAGATGCTAATTTATCAAGACTAGATGCCATAAACCTGAATGAATCTATAAAACGTAAGCAAACTGACGTATTTTCAACATATTTCGTAAAAGATATATAACGTTCTTTGTTAATTGGTAATAATGTAATTTTACCCTCGAAACCGGTTGATAAAGATTTAATTATAAAATGGGAATCGTAACCAGATAAATTATGAAATACTATTGGTATAGTGTGAGATTTTCTATAATTTATATTACAAGATAAGTGAGCTGGGCCGCGATAATTACCAGTAAAATGACAGTGATCGTAGCATTTATCTGTAACAGAAGTTATAGGTCTTTCACAAATATGACAAACAGTTGCTTGCTCATGACTCTCTTTTTGTTGTCTCGACAGAGGTTTCATAACAACAGGATTTTTCAAGTATGATTCGACTTCTAATGCTAAACATTCTAATTTTTTTACAAACCACTCGATGCAGGTTTGTGATCGATTAAGTTCAAATTTAGATAAATTGTTATTATAACTGCAAAAACGATAAAATGCTATACTATGTGGTATATGTTTGTCAGAATTATCATTTTCTTGGGGCTCAAGTGTACATTCTAGGTCTGCATAGACAACAAACGGTACAGTATCTTTATACTGGTAATTTTTAAACTTTAAAATTTTATTTTCTTCAGTCGGAAATGTCATGTGAACTTTATTTAATGCAAAACAGTCTTTTTTATGATCTTCAAACGATTTTTCCAGTTTAAAATGATTTAAGCATCGGTCACAAAAAAATAATTTGCTTTTCGAAGCTGATATCTGACTTTTTACTAATCGTGAAAGATCTTTAATTAGAGCAAAATGATATATAGGCTCATAATCTTTATACTCATTACCTGTCATATTTAAATTAACATTAGCTTGTAACATTAAAAGGTGGACTGTTTTTCTATTATTAGGTTTACAATATTTACTTAAATATAATGGAATTATAATACTTTTTTCAGACTTTTTCTTTGTAAAGTGAGATTCAATACCATATACATTAATCGTTAAGTCATTTAGTCTTTCAAACTGTGGGATTTGTTTAAGTGTCATAGGAAATTTAATACCTGTATATTCTAGCACAGCACTATAATGTGGATACGCCGATGTTCTCTCAGGATGTCCAGTGTTGGGAAGATGAATCGCAGCAACGACGCTCCATAGAAAACAGTACATATCAAAGTTTTCTATGTTGAGCACAGCTCGTTTCATCTGGATATCTCGAGGAAGCCTCACAAATGTTGAACTCCCTCCTTGCAGAGGTGTGTATTTTGACATGGTTAAAACCAGATTGGTAATCTCTGTCAAACTCCACCCTGAATCCTTTTGATTAAATACTTCCACCTTGTTTAACATTTTATCGTATACAAAGTCCGTATACCACTCAGCTAAAGATGTTGCAGGTAAAATCGCCCGACTCTTGGTGTTAAATGATTTGACTTCTTCTTCGATCGATGTATTTTTTTTAAATTTGCAAAATAGTTCAACATTCACTTTAACACCTGCAACGTTTTCCAGCATTTCTTGGATTTTATCCAAGACAATGTCTTTAGACACATTTAAAAAATCTCTCAAGTCAGTGTGAGAGCGGTTGATTATTGATCCTGTTTTAATGTTATTCGAGAAAGCGTTCTCAAGATCTTGCCATTTAATAGATTGATTATTTACACTTAAATCACCACCTGCTACCTGTCCACTTAGTTGTAGAAACTGATTACTGTACCAACAAAGAACTGCTATGTTGGCTTGCACACTTCGTCGCACTTGAACAGTAGTATTAGGATCTGTCAAAATTGTATTAAAATAGTCTATTGTATCATTACAAACACTGTAACACCTCTGGCATTGCTCTTCATCCACCACCTCCGATTGCAAATCATTATATGATTGTGCTACCGTATTTACTAAATCATGGAGAGCTTTAACTAAACCTCGTTGGGACATTTTTTTTAATTGTTTGATAAAACACTGTGTATTAAAATTTCGGATCACAAACACTTGTGGATCAGGAATAATTATTTTATATAAATCTTAAGATGTGTTCACATAAAGATTTACACTTCAACTGTAAGTTAAGTGTGTTTTCACAAGCTATTCAAGGTTTTGACTATAGGTGTAATGTTATCAAAGTTTCTGAGTATTCAAAACGAGGAACACACACAGAGAGTAAAAAAAAATTTAATTTCATAAGTATGAGACTGAGAGTATCAAATATTGATGATAGTACAGATCTTATGAAGCAGCGTAAGGGATATGTTATAAAAATGATTAACTTGGGATGGTATAGATTAAAGAGAAAAGTATATATCAATAACATAAACGATCGTTTGAGATTTAAAACAGAGTAAAAATACATAATAAATTTAAGAATTATGAGTATCAAATATCGATGCTAGTACAAATCTCATTAAGCGGTATAATAAAAATTGTTTACTTCCGATGATAAAGTGATCGATGATAGATATGTTTAATTACATAGAAGAGTGTTATAAAAATTATTTACTTGGGTGGTATAAATTAAATAAATGTAAAAATAAAGTAGAGAACTAACATATGAGATTTAAAACGAAAAGTTAAATAAATAATGAGAATGTAAGTACCAAAGATCGATGATAATACAAATCTCATTAAGCGGTGTAATAAAAATTGTTTATTTCGGGTAGGTATGTTGGAATTACATATCAAATATAAGATTTATTATATATACGATTTGGATCATAAAAAATGTTTATGTTTGGTAAATCGTAGAAAAAAGATGTGAGAATACATGTATCATATGTAATTTAATATATATTTACTTTAGACCGTGAGATCGATAATAATGTCTTTTAGAAAAGATATATGTAAAAAATAAATGATGTTACTAAAGATAGGTAAAACTGTTAATCTATGGAATTTTTGTAGAAGTTGGATAATAAAGATTTAGTATCGACTTTTTTTCAGATAGATGGCAGAGTTAACATGATTCCCTATTTTATCGATATATTTAAAGATTTTCAAATATATCTTTTAAATGTATACCTTTTTAATTAATATGAAAAAAAAAAAATGATTTTCACACAAATAGGATAAGACAAAGTAAATTATTATAGTGAATTTCATAGTTCATTTCACAATGGATAATATGTTCGTATAGATTTTCAGAAAAAAAGTCTTGTAATATAGAATTATATGTATATTATTCCAAGCTAAAGTGAGACACCCATATCTATCACTACATGTTAGAGTGAGATGCTCTATGGGTGTTTCTTACACATGCGAACGTTATATGGGTTTGTTTATTAATTTTTGATACTCGACTGTGATTTCATTGTCAAGCTATACATTGATCTCTCATTATACAAAGTTCATGGATCGTGAAAGAGTCGATGACAGTTGAAGTAAGACTTTTAAAAGAAATTTTTGTTTGAATTTACTTTAATCGGTTTTAAAATTATTTTGGAAGTATACAGTGGGTGTTTTCAAGTGTTTATGAACAAATTTAATATTATTTCTAAAATATTCAGTGGGTGATTTAAAGTGTTTATGAACTATTGTTTAATATTGTAACTTGAAGGATTTATTAAGGAGCTTTTTTTATAACTAAGGAAAAAATAATTAAGGTAAGTTAGTTAGCATTAATCCTTATTTTATATGCTGAAAGATATTTTTTTTTATATTAAAAAAAATGTGTATGATCTGTAGATGGGAAACACATTTAGCTATGATATAGTCATACCAATTCGGTGGATTAGATTTCCAAGATTAATCGATGGAGTGATGAATTTAATAGTTCGTGCTTTGGAAAGGGCTGTTCGTCAGGGAAATAGTTTAGATGGAACATTATTCCGATTGGAAGGATTAATAGCTGAATTAAATATTCAGCATAATGATCTGTGTTGGTGGTTCCGTATCCCCAACATAGATGCTAATAGAACCGATCTGCGGTTCTATTATAATGCCACCCGCGATCCATTCTTTGGTATCTGGCGCGGAGTTCTCAATAAATTCAAAAACCCCGGTCCTTTAGGTATTATTTTTTTACACCTTATAATTATTATATAATACTTTTTCGTTATTACTTTTTTGTTATTTATTACAGAGAATCATTTAGATGATTATTGTATACGTTATGCGGTATTATTTCCGAAACACTGGGTTCAAAGCTTCTCAGTAGAAGAGGTGAGATACTTCATTGAACCTCAGCTGTGGGATAAAGTGTCGGCAAATGAGCCAATCAAAGATTCCACCGTCACCTTCTTTGGTGAGGAGGCTTCCTTAGAAATTAACGACGAAAGGGTTGCGTGGCACTTCAGGCTCAGGGACGGATCCCAGGATTCCAGAGATTACGTAATCGTAAATGGTTTTATTCCACCATTCTTTTACGTATTAGATAGGGCAATATCCGAGCGGGAACATGAAGAGTTCCATGACCGTGTTGTTGCTGCGGTTACGGAGCAGGATCTTCAATGCTCTGAGGATGCTGATACTGTGATCCTCTCAGATCCTGAAGATTCAAATAATCTTGATGATGATGATGCTGATACAGTCATCCTTTCAGATTCAGAG
>CAXHJT010000005.1:0-17641 GCA_964016945.1 Microplitis deprimator
GACTATTTTTTTTTTCGCTCCCATCTCAAAATTTTGTTGGAAATACTCACAAAAAAATTCTCTGAGAGTTTGAACCCTTAATATTAATATTAAGTACTCTACTACAGCGTGTGAAGATTTCCCATTTAAAATACACGTAAACTTGGGTTTTTATTTTTTGAACTTCTATAACTCCGCGGCATTTTATGATATCATCTCGTCCAAAGTCGGCATTTTCTTAGAATTAAATGTTCTACAAAAATGTCCATTGTCGCGAAGTCGTAACTCATACGGATGGGGTAGTACGGACCGCTAAAACGAATTTTTTAATAGAATTCTGGGTTTTTCTCTCATTATCTCATAAACAACAAGACCTACAGAAAAAATTTAGAGAACAATTTTATAGGAAATTCAATTTCCTACAAAAAAGGTCCTAAGCCTCGAATCACTCAGATTGATATTTTTTGATATATTAATTATTGAAGTTTACGTAGCATTGAATTCCCATAAAATGTCAAATCAAATCTTAGAAAATATTGATTTTTTATTTGACTAACATCTCAGAAAATATCAATCTGAGTGATTCGGTGCTAAAAACCTTCTTTGTGGAAAATTCAATTGCCTACAAAATTGTAATTTGCATTTTTTCTGTAGGTCTGGTAGTTTATGAGATAACGAGAGAAAAACCCAGAATTCTATGAAAAAATTTGGTTTAGCGGTCCGTACTACCCCACTCGTATGAGTTACGACTTCGCGACAAGGGGCACTTTTTTAGAACATTTAATTCTGAGAAAATCCCTACTTTGGGCGAGATGATATCTTAAAATGCCGTGGAGTTATAGAAGTTTAAAAAATAAAAACCCAAGTTTACGTGTATTTTAAATGGGAAATCTTCACACGCTGTGGTAGAGTACTTTATATTAATATTAAGGGTTCAAACTCTCAGAGAATTTTTTTGTGGGTATTTCCAACAAAATTTCGGGATGGGAGCAAAAAAAAAATAGTTGGTTCAAACGAAGCACCCTAATATATATATATATATATATATATATATATATATATATATATATATATATATATATATATATATATATACACATGTGTATTTAAGCATGCATATATATATATATATATATATATATAGTATTATGTATATATATAGTATTATGTATTTTATTTAATTTTTTTATTATATATTTATAGTGATTATAGACAGTCATTTTTTATTCAACAAATAACAATTATGGTCGAGACTTTCAGTTGTTCTTAGTGTTCACTTAATTTATTCATTTATCACCGCGTACAATCGCATCGTCACTTCCCATTATGAACTCTCCAAACGAATGTAAGTTTTCTATTGTATAATTAGTACTACTCTATATTATTATCTACTATATTATTATTACTCTTACTCTTTTCTATGATTAATTAATTATTTTTCTTTTAATTACAGGGATTTTCAACGAAGAACTTGCATTGGTTCGTTCTCGTCTTCTGAAGCATGGGACGGATAAGTTCAACCGATTACGAGACGATGACCTCGAGATATGGAAGTAAGTTGTACAGTATTAAAATTACGTTTCAATTAATCTGAAGCTAATTAATTATAATAATAATTGTTTTTTGTTATTACAGAATTATTTGTCAAGAACAAATTCTTCTGCTCTCTAAACATGAATTAGTGAATATTCACTTATTCAAAGTGCAAATCGTACCACTAATTCCAAAAAGTGGTACGATTGGCACTTTGAATTAGTAAATATTCACTTATTTTCACTATTTTCACTAATTCATGTTTAGAGAGTGAACGGGAAAAAAACCGCTACGATGTGCCGGGACCGGTTCTTCGGCATCATTGATGAATTCTTGGTATGTTTAAATATTTTTAATTTAAGATTGTGCTATTTTAATTAAGTAATGATATTTAGTTTTTAGCTACTGTGTAAAATATTGACATAAACATAATTTTTATAAATATATATAGATTACTAATTATTCTAATTTTTATGTTTCAGGTTTATTTTAACATGTCAGACAGGCAACGAATGTCAATTAGCTTTCCTGCACATTACAAACTTTTGGAATATTACCTCACTCAATGTGATGCGGTTTGATGCGGTTCTTAAGAAATATTGGCCTGAGTAAGAATTAAAAGTTATTTTATTCTTTTTTTCTTAATCTATTAAATATTATATGCTAAAATTCATTTCTATGTAAAAAAAAAAAAAAAAATAATTGATTAATAAAAATTAAAAAAAAAAAAAAAAAAAAAAAAAACGATCGAGTTTTTAAAGTTTTTTGAAAAAGTAGGGTATCAAGTGCTCCATTGAACATTTCCTCAGACTAATGCACACTTAACCTAGAATCGGTCACTCTAAATACTCTTTAATTGAAATCATTTAATTTTATTTAATTTTAAATTAATAATTCACACGCAGCTGTGCACGCTATAGATGCACCCCACTCTGGTTGCAACATTCAAATTTCTTTTCCAGACATTAATAATGGCGATGGGTGCACTAAAGTGTACTCTCATTGGCTAATAGATAATAAATTGTAAGCCAAGAGAATTATCTAAAACTTGAAAATGAGTGGGCGGCTTGCTTAAATAGTTTGCTACTTTTAATCCGAATGTCGGACAATTATGATTGGTAAAAGTACTTATCAATCGAAAACGAAAAAAAAAAAAAGGTATTTTTTAAGTATAATATAATTCACAAGTATAAATATATAAATAAATAAATAAAATTCTATTTTTAAAAAAGTTTCACGTACAATCATTATACATATTTATTGTTGTAATAATTATTACCATGTATGGGTTCAGCAGCTAGCACACGGCCATGACTATTAATAATGACATCTGTCAAGAAAGAAAGTTCAAAATTTTTTTTTTTACTTACTAGACTTATTTATTTTTATTAACAATAGATTTCTCTTCTTAAAATAATTGATAAATTATTTTAAATTTAAATAAAATTATAAGTTATTTAATTTTAAATATTTTTCAAAAAGTTTGGCAACGCAGCAAATTTTACCGCGGTTGCGCATGCGTCGAGTGCTCAATTCGCATTGGTGACATGTACGTGTGTGTTTTGTTTACAAGTTATGCTATTCAGACAGAGTATTAGTTCATTGCTAAATTTTTGAATAATAAAAAGAAAATTTGTGATGAAAAAATACGTTATTTTTAACTACGTAAATATTTATGTTATGCTTTATAATAAATAATAAAAATTTTATAATACTTTCCTTTACCCATTTGACCTCACTATTTTTTAAAAATGTAGATTTTTTAAACTGAATTAATTTTATAACTAAGTACCCTCAACTTGATTTTATTTTTTCAATTTTTTTTTTATACAATGAGTTTTTCCAAGCTTTCTCATTAATCTTTCATCATGAAATTTATTAAAATAAGAGTAGTTGTGAAACCTGGTTTATCATTACAATGTTACATAACCTATATTTAATCTCGTTTTATAAATAAACTATGAACCCTAGGTATTTGAAATTTTAACACAACACGTATTAAATATATTTTTACCAATTCTAAAAATTTTTAATTGATCTCATTATTTCAACTTAACTCCCATACCTCCTTAAAATAAATAAATATAATTATATTTGAATAGCCGTGAGGGGTCATTTCGATCGGACAAGTGAATAGCGATGGGACATCACACCGACAAAAATTAATGGCCAGCATTGTATAATCTATACCTATCAATTGTGTTTTACTTTAAAAGCAAAAATTATTAATTATTTACGTGTCAGTACTATTTTTTATTTAATGGTATTTCTTTGTTTATCAATTGTTTAAAATAATTCCTGAAAATTGTTATCATTATAGGGAGTTACATTTTATTTCAGTCTGTCAGGTAATTAATGGCTTCAGTATTACATTTATTTTTATAGTATCAAACTTTATTTAATTCGATTATTATAAATTAGATTTCGAATAAAACTGGAAATATCAGTACGATATTTTTTTCGATTTTTATTAACAAGATATACATATATATGTAAATTATGATGAGTGTGAATGTAGCAGACATCAGACAAATTTAAAAGTATAAATAAATATAGTAACTAATTAATAAAATTAAATTTTTTAGAAATGCGCATTTACAAAGTTTTGAAATTAATAAGTGCATTTTTTATAAATTTTTTTTTTTTTATTATTTACTGTATTTATTCATAATTTTAAATTTGTCTGCTGTCTGCTACATTCACACTCATAAATTATGAGTGTGAATGTAGCAGACATCAGACAAATATAAAATATTTAATAAGTAAAGTAAATAATTGATAGAATAAAATTAAAAAAAAAGCGCATTTAAAAAATTTTAAAATTAATAAGTGCATTTTTTATAAATAACATTTTTTAAATTATTTACTCTATTTATTTATAATTTAAAATTTGTCTGATGTCTGCTACATTCACACTCAGGTAAATTACTCATGACATTACACATTTAAACCTTTAACTATTCTTATAATGCTATTTTCCATCATTTTTTACATAGACATTTAATTTAATTTTTTTAATGAGATAAGAGCCCCTATACTGGCTCACTTTCCATTGGAGTGAGATTAAATCAGTCAATATAAATGATCAAATAAAATTTAAAACTATATTTTTTTTTAGTCATTTTTTGTAGTTTTAAGTATTAGAATAAAATTTTAGTTTGAAAAATAATATTTATGATTAATAATTATTTATTTTATAAATAAGGTCGTTAAGTGTATATATATCCATAGTAGCTCACTAAAAGTTATGATGTACCATTACTTGATCGGCACATTGCCCTATTAGTCTAGTCAACATGTGCTTTGAGGTCAAAATTTTTTATTCGCTTCGGAAAATTATGATCGAGGTGTCATTCGATTCGTTATCACATCTAGAAACTTTTTGAAAAATTTGGAGTGGCGCTTGAAAAAATTACAAAAGTTATAAACAATTTAGTAAAAAAAGAAAAGGGGGTTTTGTTTTTTGCGAATATCTCAAAAAGTAATCAAAATTTTTGAAACCTGAAAAAAGATCCAAAAAGAGGAAGAAATTTTCTGAAAAAAAGTCCTACCTCCCCGAACTCTAGGACCAATATTTATAATTTTTTCAGAGGGTCGAAAATACGGCCGAAAACGGGAACTCTCGTTTGCGTAAGCTCTGCCCACTTCGGACCTTTAAGAAAAAAATATTATTTAAACTTATTAAATATGAAAATTAAGAAATAAAAAAATTCAGGCACCTACAGGATAGATTACTGAACAAAAATCCGGCGATCAAAAATTTTTATCGTGATTTTTCAATTAGTTATCCATTAATTAATTAACAATTTGTTGTAGCACTAACATAAACATTGAAAGTGCAATAATTGTTAAACTATAAATCTGGAATTTTTTCCTTTTACGGAGCTTTTTACAAAGGCTATAGAATAGATACCTGTTGGAAAAATTGAAAAATTGTTAATTTTCACTTTGTTATTAACAATTTACTCAAGTTAAAAATTATAAACCTCGATTAAACATTGAAAAAAATATTTTCTTATAATATTGCTATTCGTCCGTTTCCGTATGATCATAAACTACTTAAAAATGAATTTTAATAATTTTTATCCCATATTGTTTAAAAAATTGTTATAAACAAATGCGTTGTTTATAAGATAATCAAAAAATTTTTGTTTATAACATAATCTTTGATGAAAATTATGATTTAAAAAAAAAAAACCGTTTCTTAAAAAAATTTTTTTATTACTTAAAAACGCATTTGTTAATTAACTATTTTTTTTACCACTTGTTATGAAAATTAAGGAACCATTTTTTTTTTAAATCATTATTCATCTTGCTCTTCGATGTCTGAAAAAAAATTTTTATTTTTATTCAAATGTTAATTGTTTATACAATAAACAATTTGTTATAAACAATTGAATTTTTTATTAATATTTTTTCTTAAAAATTAAAGGAAAAAAATTTCTTTTTATTCTGACACATTTATTCATAATTTCTAAGATTATACACTTACAGCCTCAGCTAAAAGCTCAACTCGTTCATTAACTAATACAGAATTAAAAACGATAAAAGCAAATTTTGTCGTATGTGTTATAGTTAATGAGATATTTCGACTTTAAAAACAAAAAAAAAATTTTTTTTGTTTTAATTTTTATAAATAATTGCAAAAAAATAATATAAATAATTAGGTTAGAGCTTTAGTTTAGTTATAAATTTGTTTATTAGCTAATTTAGAAGAAAAAAAGTCTTGATGAATTTGTTGTATCTGCAATAGTTTATAAGTTATATTCATAATTAATAAAGAAAAGCAGGCGCAAAAGGTAAGTTTGAATATACAAGAAAACTTGAAATTAAATTAAAAATCGAAAAATTAATTTTTTTCCAAAAACTGATACTAGGCTATTTTTTTGTATCTTTGAGTAAAAAAAAATATTAATAAACATTCAATTGTTTATAACAAATTGTTTATTGTATAAACAATTAAAATTTGAATAAAAATAATAATTTTTTTTCCAGACATCGAAGAGCAAGATAAATTATGATTAAAAAAAAAAATGGTTCCTTAATTTTCATAACAAGTGGTAAAAAAAATAGTTAATTAACAAATGCGTTTTTAAGTAATAAAAAAATTTTTTTAAGAAACGGTTTTTTTTTTTTTAAATCATAATTTTCATCAAAGATTATGTTATAAAAAAAATTTTTTTGACTATTTTATAAACAACGCATTTTTTATAACAATTTTTTAAACAATATGGGATAAAAATTATTAAAATTCATTTTTAAGTAGCTTATGATCATAAGGAAACGGACCGATAGCAATATTATAAAAAAAATATTTTTTTCAATGTTTAATCGAGGTTTATAATTTTTAACTTAAGTAAATTGTTAATAACAAAGTGAAAATTAATAATTTTTCAATTTTTCCAACAGGAATCTATTCTATAGCCTTTGTTAAATAGCTCCATAAAAGGAAAAAAATCCCAAATTTATAGTTTAACAATTATTGCACTTTCAATGTTTATGTTAGTGCTACAACAAAGTGTTAATGAATTAATGGATAACTAATTGAAAAATCACGATAAAAATTTTTGATCGCCGGATTTTTGTTCAGTAATCTATCCTGTAGGTGCCTGAATTTATATATTTCTTAATTTTCATATTTAATAAGTTTAAATAATATTTTTTTCTTAAAGGTCCGAAGTGGGCGGAGCTTACGCAAGCGAGAGTTCCTGTTTTCGGCCGTATTTTCAACCCTCTGAAAAAATTATACATATTGGTCCTAGAGTTCAGGGAGGTAGGACTTTTTTTTAGGAAATTTCTTCCTCTTTTTGGATCTTTTTTCAGGTTTCAAAAATTTTGAATATTTTTTGAGATATTCGCAAAAAACAAAACCCCTTTTTTTTTACTAAATTGTTTATAACTTTTGTAATTTTTGCAAGCGCCACTCCAAATTTTTCAAAAAGTTTTAAGATGCGATAACGAATCGAATGACACCTCGATCATAATTTTCCGAGGCGAATAAAAAATTTTGACCTCAAAAGCACATGTTGACTACACTAGCTACAAAGTTATAACTTCTGACGCGTATACGTACATGCACCTACGATTTTTCAATATTCTAACCACACACAGCGAAGTTTTTATGAACCTTTGTTAGTTATTTCTAAAAATTTTTTTTAACTTTGCGCTAATAAAATAAATAATTTTCAGAAAAAGAAACATTATTGGTGTCAGTCCTATTTTTCAAAACTGAGTTTTGAACAGATCTTAACGTTTTGAGGCCCCATTTTTATCACATATTGTATAAAATTAAATATTTTTTGGTGAAAAAAGGATTCTTAACTCTACAATAAATGATTCTTTTTTTTAATGTTTATTGTATCTAATATACAGACCTCAAGAATATAGGGCGAAAATATCAACTGCTGATGTCACATTGAATTTTTGGGGAGAATCATCGCGGTCAACAAAAAATGTCTACCCTTTACACTGATAATTTTTTTCAGCTTCAAATACACTCATGCCATAAATTAAAAAAAACAAAAAAATTTTAGAAGTTTTTTAGTGATTTTTGAAAGGCCGTAACTTCGTGAAAAACAATCGTATCGAAAAAAAGCATTTTGTAGGTCGAAATCTGTAGTTTCGACGCCCTTTAATCAATTTCTTTTCAGACCTTCAACCATTGCGCAAACATGAGAAATACCGCGAGACAAAAATTTTCTAAATTTTTTCTTTTTTTTTGAGAGAGTCCACGGGCTGCGAAAATTTTTTCTCAGCTACGCCAATGCATAGGTCAGTAAGCAAATTTAATCAGATTTGATTTGCATTCTTTTTTTTGAGATTTGTATGACAACTTGTCACTGAGTTATCTACTTTCAAACGCAAAATGATCCTTTTGGGTTTGATCATCGATATTTCAGGTACCAATGATCACACAGTAAATTTGAGGGTGGTGTTGAGTACTTAAATAAATCCTCTTCAAGACCCTTTCATTATTTTTTATGAAAAGAATTTTTTTTCTATCCTTATCATCCAAATGAAATGAGTAAAAAACAGTGACTTTTTTTGGTTTTTTAGTAAATCAACCGCTACTTTGTAAATATCGATAAAGAAAAAGTTGCCAGGTACTTTTTAAGCGTAATATACCCCTTAATAACCCTGCAAATTTTTAAATTGATCTATGGAATCGTTTTTCGCCGGTGATCGATCAAAGTTTTGCTAAACGTTTAAAGAAACAAGTTTTGTGATCACTTACCTTGTGTACTCACAAATTAAACAATAATTTTTTTTCGACTTTTCTTAAATTTTTGGATTGTTTACTCAGTAAATGTAAGGGAATGACAAAAAAAAAAAATTCCAACGAATGTCAAAAAAAAAATCAAAGAAGAAAAAAATTGGAACTTGTATTCTTATGTTCGAAATTGTTTTTGTTTGACAAAGTAGCGATAGATTTGCTGAAAAACTAAAGAAATTCACTTTTTTGTACTCACTTCATTTGCATGTTAAGGATGAAAAAAAATTTTTTTCATAAAAAATGATGGAAGGATCTTCTAGGGAATTTATTTAACATCACCCTTAACTTTACTGTATGATCATTGGTACCTGAAATATCGATGATAAAACCTAAATAGATTATTTTTCGTTTGAAGGCTGATATCTCAGCGACAGGTTATCATACGAATCTCAGAAAAAATGAAAATCAAAGCTGATTAAATTCACTGACTGACCGATACATTGGTGTAGCTGAGAAAAAATTTTAGCAGCCCGGGGACTCTCTCAAAAAAAAGAAAAAATTTAGAAAATTTTTGTCTCGCGGTATTTCTCATGTTTGCGAAATGGCTAAAGGTCTGAAAAAAATTTGATTGGATTGCGTCAAAACTATAGATTTCAAGCTACAAAATGCTTTTTTTCGATACGATTGTTTTTCACGAAGTTACGGCCTTGCGAAAATCAGTAAAAAAATTCTAAAATTTTTCTGTTCTTTTAATTTATGGCATGAGTGTATTTGGAAAAGAATTATTAATTCCAATGGAATCAAATAGTCATAGCATAGCAATCATCGACAGTTTTTAAGATTTATTTCTTCTTTGCAGCAGAAATTTTTGGAACATGCAATTAAATTTTCATCGTAATGCTTATAGAAGGGAAATTCTTCCCAATTTGACGTTTGAATAGATCAAATCTAGAAATGTCGTGAAATATTCTACTGCTGTACTTAGCTACAATTAAATTTGATATTTACACCAGCTGTCTTTAATTAATTAGTTTGGAAAGTAATTTTCATAACATTATATACATTTCCATGACTTTCCTTATATATCTCTAATACATTTCCATGACTTTGCCTATATAATGTCTCGTGTACATTTCCGTGACTTTGAATTCAAATATAATTATACCCAAATTTCTCAGGGTGCCAGAAACGTCTGGCTATGAATAATGTGACGTCAGTATCGTTCACATGAAAAGAAAATTGACCGAAAAATATACAAGAGCGAAATCAAAAGTGATGGAAAAAAGTTTGAAGATGAAAATATTATCCAATATGTTTATTAGAACGAAAAAAATCGGACTGTCAGTTGACACTGCGGGCCAGCTCCAAAACTTCCCGCAGTTTTCGAGCTTCTTAAGTTCGAAAACATTGTTGAGAATACATTTTCGAGCTCTTCGTGCTCGAAAACACTTTTGTATGCCTTTGTTTTCGAAAAATAACGTTTTTTACCATTTTTTCTCCAACGATATCTCTCGAACGAATAAACCGATTGAGACGGTTAGGGTGGCAATCGACGCGTTTTATTGAGTTCTACAACTGATCATATTTTGAAATTGATTTATCGAGTCGTTTTTGAGAAATTTCAAAAAAACTAAAAAAAAAAAATTTTTTTAATTCTTTCGTTCACGGTTTCTCTTGAAAGAATCAACCGATTTTGATGGTTGAGATGGCACTCGACGCGGCTTATAAAGCTTCAGAGCCCAGTTGATTTTGAAATCAATCCATTGAGCTCGTAAGAAGTTATCCGAAAAAAACATTTTTGAAAAAAGTTTATTTTTGGAATATCTCCGAACGAGCCTTACCGATCAAGCTCAATTTTTTTCAACTTTGAGATATTGACAAACCGCGTCGAATGACACCTTGGCGATCAAAATCGGTTCATCCGTTCAGAAGTTATAGATATTTACATACGTACGTACGTACATACATACATACATAATAGCTTCCTAGAACCTCAAAACGTCAAGATCTCTCAGAAATTCAATTTTTGAAAATCGTACTGAAACCAATAACTTACCGAATTTTAGAAAATTTGCAATTTTCTTAGCGGGAAGTTGAAAAATATGGTCGAAATAAAAATTACTAGAGAAAAAAATTAAGAAATTGAAAAATCGTCCGAAATATTTAGTCTTTTAAGTAACCTACTTCGTTAGTTAAGTAAATTACTTTTTTATCGACAGCTTTTTACGATTGTTGATAAGCAAGTAACACGGTATAAATTTTTCTTCAAACAGAAATCTACTATCAAAGAAGGAACCATATATGTACATTTAAATTTAAAAAAAAAAATTTATTAATTCATTGTCAATATATTGTTATTAGTAGTATTATTATTGTAACTTAGTTATAGTAATTAATTAAATATATTATAATTAAATATGAATAATTAAAATATAAACTTGTAAAATTTGATTAAGCTCAATTTTTTATTAGAAATAAAGATATTATAATAAAAATTACACACAGAACAATATTATTATAATTTTTTTCATATAATTTTTATAGTTATATTAAAAAAGCATAATTTAAGAAATGAAGAATTTTACTGAATGTTAATGTAATTAAAATAACTAATAAATAGACTTCCAATATATCTTTGTTGTTAAAAAACATACTTATGTAAATGTGGGTCAAATTTTTTTTCATTTCGCTGATGTAATCATACGTTTGTAATTATTTCAAATACACGAGCAAAGTTCTGCACTGGCTCGTTGCAAAAAGGGCATTTTAATTGTAAACGTTTTTCAGCAGCAACTTTACGTATTTTTTCAGAACAATTATAACACATGCCGTAATGATTGCATGGAATGCAAATCATTTTTCGATATTCTGTGACACAAATCATACAAATATTCTGAATATCCTCCTCTTCGTCGTTTCCCTCTTTTGTATCATTTTCATTATTATTATTATTATCGAAATTTCCTTCATTCATATCATTATCTTGTTCATTAATTAGTTCCAAGTATTCAGCATTACCATCTAATCATGTATAAAAGAGAAATATTTAAGTTTTTATATTACATTTATTTCATGAAAACGAAACATCCCTAATTAAAAATAGAATACCATTGAGAACAGTATAATTATGGTTGAGTCTGAGTTTTTTCAATTGGAATTCTATTGTTCTCAATACGAATTTTAAATAACGGATATTTTTACACAAAGGGACAACTTACTATTAATTTCATATCCGATTTCTAGATGTTCCAAATCTTGTGCTTCTTCTCTATTATCAGCTTGCATATAATCTGAAATATAGTTAGTGTTATTTTCACTATTATCCAATTACCCTGTTTAAAATACCGCCCTGCTTAAAAAATTCGATAGATTCTTATAGATGTATGTATACCCTGGTGGACAAGAGCGACGTCTAGCGATTAGTCGCTTCGAACACGAAAGTGACGTCGAATTATAAAGAAACTGACGTGATGAAAGAATCAAGATATGCATGACTACGAATGAGAAAATGAGAATTATCGAGTATATGAGCATTTATATGATCTGCTTAAGTACGAAAATGATGAAATAATGATGTTAATAATTGAAATAATATAAATAATAACGATTAAAAATAGACGAAGTGAAACGTAAAAAATGTATAGTATGTTGCATGAATATACGGTAGTCAAATGGAACGTCGGCATTACCAGCCATTGCAAGTCTAGCGGAATTAAGAGAGATGGCGCCTCGAACCCAAAACGTGATATTGAACGAATACGAGGCAATATTTGTCGATTATTGGAGCGACATCGTTTTTTTTTTAAACGACGTTACAAACGATGTCGTTTATTTGCATTCGTTGTTAATGCTTGAATAATGAGTTGCCAATAAATATACATAGTCTGGATATATTTAAATTGGCATTCATGACAGACAAGTTTTAAACTCATGTCAGCGGTAAATTTTCGCTTAAACGCAACTTGAACTCGGCAGCGACGTCGTTTTTCTCAAAACGACGTTAGAAACGATAGCACTCATTTTTTGTAATTATTAACTTAAAAATTATTGATACGGTAATGAACAGACATAATTTCAATATATTTGATATAGTGTCAATGACGAAAAAATATTCAACTCTCGTAGCTAGCGCATTACCGTTAAAATCGAACTTCACTTCTAAAGCGACATCGTTTCTCACAAAGTGACATCAAAAACGACGCATGCTAGTTTATTCTATTTATTATATTGAAAAAAATACCACTTTAATTTATAACAGCGATCTCATTAATATCTTGAACAAATTAATTAAAAAAAAAAAAAATTGGTCTCATGTTGATGTCTGATTCTACTCTAATGAACTAAAAATTAATCGCAAATTAAAAGTAATATCGTTTCCATCAAATAAAATAAAAAACGATGACAGTCACTTTTACTGTTTTATTTTTCTATTACGATAATTAACCAAATAATTGCACGTGAGGTAAAAGTTTTTAAGCTAAAATCAACGAAAAAAAACTTAAACTCCTGACACTGGTGATGTATCGCTAGAGCACAATTTAACAATGGTAGCGACATCATTTTCTTTACAAACGTCGTTACGAACGATGTCGTTGATTTTCATTTATTATTAAGCTGTTCGTGCTCGAAAATACTTTTATATGCCATTGTTTTCGGAAAAAACCGTTTGTTAGAATTTCATTCTCCCACGATGTTTCAGGAACGAATTGACCGATTTTAAGTGTTGAGGCGGCAATCGACATATTTTATCGAGTTCTGCTTCTTACCATTTCTTGCTCCCGCAATATCTCTCGGACAAATTAACTGATTGAAAAAAAAATTTTTTATTTCGCAATTCACCAATATTTTTGAGGCTAATTGATCAAATGATCTGCGATTTCCAGGAAAGTTTATGGCCAATAAGCTTTTTCGATTGCCGCCCTAACCATCCAAATCGGGTGATTAGTAAAAAAGTTACAAAAAGTTTACATACATACATACATACATACATACATACATACATACATACATACATACATACATACATACATACATACATACATACATACATACATACATACATACATACATACATACATACATACATACATACATACATACATACATACATACATACATACATACATACATACATACATACATACATACATACATACATACATACATACATACATACATACCTACATACATACATACATACATACATACATACATACATACATACATACATACATACATACATACATACATACATACATACATACATACATACATACATACATACATACATACATACATACATACATACATACATACATACATACATACATACATACATACATACATACATACATACATACATACATACATACATACATACATACATACATACATACATACATACATACATACATACATACATACATACATACATACATACATACATACATACATACATACATACATACATACATACATACATACATACATACATACATACATACATACATACATACATACATACATACATACATACATACATACATACATACATACATACATACATACATACATACATACATACATACATACATACATACATACATACATACATACATACATACATACATACATACATACATACATACATACATACATACATACATACATACATACATACATACATACATACATACATACATACATACATACATACATACATACATACATACATACATACATACATACATACATACATACATACATACATACATACATACATACATACATACATACATACATACATACATACATACATACATACATACATACATACATACATACATACATACATACATACATACATACATACATACATACATACATACATACATACATACATACATACATACATACATACATACATACATACATACATACATACATACATACATACATACATACATACATACATACATACATACATACATACAGATACTCGGACATCCTTCTGAAAATAGTCAGATTAGCTTCCTAGGACTTTAAAACGTCGACATCTGATGAAAACTCGATTTTCAAAAATCGGGGTGAAGACAATAACTTCTCGAATTATTCGAAAATCATCGATTTTCTTAGCGAGAAGTTAAAAGGCATAAAACAATTCTCCGTACGATCAGTGCGGCCAGATCGTGGGATATTTTAACCCCCTTCTGAAATTACACTTCATGCTACGATATTAATCCATTACACAGTGAAAGCGATTTGATAACGAATGAAGATAATGATATTAATAGTAATTTCCTTTTGCTGTAATGATGTTTTAATTGATATTATAAATAAAGCGATGAATTATAGGACGTTTAGAATTGATGGAAAACGAATTGAAAAAATAGATTTAAATATTCTTTATTGATTACTCAAATAAAATCCTTTAGTTTACTTAAATTTTTTTATTTCTCTGGTCAAATTTTCTTTTATTTCTTTATTCTTCCTGCTGATAGTTTGTTTGTTTTCTTTTCTTAACTGTTACACCTTCTTTCGTTATTTTTTTATTTACTCGGCGATTATTAGTGGTATCCGTTTCGTTGTCATTATTTTGTGTTGCTTCATCCACTTTTCTTTCTTTATTTTCCCGGAACCTATCGTCAATTAGTTTTTTACTAATCCATGATTTAATTTTTTCAGGCGTCAAATCATCGGCTTGGAATTTTGAACCCGATTTTTCTCCGCATTTCAAGCATAAACCTATTAATTCCATATTATAACCTTGAAATATTGTAATAATTATTTTGTACTTTTGGTGGTTAGAAATATGGCTAAATAACTTACCCCGAATATCTTCTACTTCTTCATCTGTTATTATCCTTTCAATGCCGGGTTTTTTTTCAAATCCTAGAGTCATTCTGATTTTTTTATCGGGCCAATAAGACTCCACCAAGCGTTTTGTCCTCTTTTGCATGGATTCTTGCTTGATTGCATTAGCAAGGTTCTGAGCCGGTATTTTTTTATTAGGTAGTATTTGTACCTATCGTCAGTGCAAATAATAATAATTATTTTTTAACAAATTAGAAATGGTCTTAATTATTAGTTTCTAATTTAGTTGAAAAAATTTGATGCAAAAATTAGCAATTGCGTATATACGTTGTAACAGAGTTGCAATCAATTAAACAATCAATTAAACGATTCAACTAATAAATAGTTACTTATTCAAGAAATTTTTTAATTTAATCAAACTTTATGTAACTTCAATTATTTTTTTACTAAAGTTATTAGTGATTGGATGTTTATTGAGAATCGAGAATAAAGCATAAGAGACAAGAAAAATTGTATATTTACGTAATAATGATCTTCTTTTATTAAATATATATATATATATATATATGTATATTTATATTTAATTCAAGGAAATATTTCAACTAATCTTCAAATGCTTGTAATAAAATCTAGGTTCTCTAATTACAAATTCTTTTTTTTTTTACCTTATTTTTTTTTTTGGCATTTATATACTTGAATAAAATTTTTGAATTCTCAAAAATAATGAGTTTGAATCGAAAAATAAAAATAAAATATTTAAGTATCAATTTAATATAGTCATGGGGGGAAGACGTCTACTGGACAGGTTCCAAATGGAAAAGTAACCGATAGGACATATCCCAATAACCCAGATCCCTATTACCTGAATTACCAATTACTAATAATCCCGATGACCCAAATTTCCAATCACCTAAAATTCCGATCACCAGTAATTTCAATTACCAACTCCACCAATTATCTGAATTTCCAATAATCCAAAATTTCGATAGTTTAATTTTTCGTTAACCAGAAATATTGATGACAAGACATTCTGATTGGACAGGTTTCGTAAGCTCAAAGTCAATTCCTTTGACGGTCCTCGAAAACCCTATATAATCAATCAGGATATTGCGGACGGTCCGCGAAAGCCCAAAAAGTCCGCTAAAGCACCAAGGTATGTAAGAAAATGTCCGCGAAAACCCCGTGTGATAGATATATATATATATATATATATATATATATATATATATATATATATATATATATATTAGGGTGCTCCGTTTGAAACAAACATTTTTTTTTTTTCGCCCCCCATCGAAAATCTTGTTCTATATGTTAAAATAAAAATTCAGTCCAATTTTGAGCTCTTAATATTAATATTAACCACTGGAACAACGTCGATGAAGTTTTCCCATGCTAAAAGCACGTAAATTTAGTTTTTTTTCTTTTCAATTAATAAAACTCAGCCCCACTTTGATGTATCGTATGGGTCCAAAGTTTTTCTTAAAGAGAATTGTATGCTCTTCAAAAAAGCCAGTATCTGCTTAGCTCTGAGTTCAACTCTAGCTCTCCTGTGAGTCTTTAATGTCAAATTTCGTATCAAATCGATGGTTTTTTGCTGTTAACTCATGAACGGTTGAGTCTAGAGAAAAAACGTAAATCACTTTTTTGTAGAAAATTTAATTTTCTATAAAAAAGGTTAAATGACTTGTATCTCTAAAACTATTATTTTAAAAAATATATAAAGTTAAAGTTATTAAAATTTTTAATTTTAGCAAAATTTCGAGATTAATTATTTTATCATTAAATAATATTTATATTTTTAGTAGTTTTTCGGCTTATTTTATTAATTACTTAGCAAAAAAAAAATCAAAATTTGTAAGATATTCAAAATTATGTATTTACAATCTATTTTAGGAATAAATTCGAAATTAAATGGGTTCTTAAACTAATTTGGATGAATATTTAAGGGTATTTTTTATATTTTGTATATTTATGTATTAATCATTATCTTTCATAAATTACTGATAGTATTTAAATTATTAAATCAAAATATATTTTGTATATTTATGTATTAATCATTATCTTTCATAAATTACTGATAGTATTTAAATTATTAAATCA
>CAXHJT010000006.1:0-12631 GCA_964016945.1 Microplitis deprimator
GAATTGGTATAGACGTAGATACTTCTTTGCCGTTTATTCATTTTTGAAGATTAGAAAGAGCTGATCAGGAATTGAAAAAAAAATTTCTAGAAAATCTTTTTGGTTATCCATGTTCAGTATGTGACAGGTTGTGGTTTCAAGGTAATATAAAAAGGCCGTCTCCTGAACATAAGCAAATTCTAACAAAAATTATACCTAATATACTAGCGAATAATACGAAGCTTTGCAACATATGCGTGCAAGCGTTGGACAAGAAGAATATTTTTTCAATGTCCACATTTAATTGTTTTAAATATCCAGATATACCTCAACATCTACCACCTTTAGATCTTGTTTCTGAAAGACTAATGTCATCTCGTATTTCTTTCATGCAAATCAGAAGATTGAGGCATGTGAATGCTCAGGATGGTATTTTTGGTCAAATAATAAATGTTATTGTTTCAGTTAATAATATGGTTAAATCTTTTCCAAGGAATATTGATGATGACTATTGTATAAATGTACATATTAAACGTAAGAAAATTCGATCTAGCTACTTACAAAGTATTGTTAATAAGCGTACTATTAAAAGTTGGCTACGATTTTCAATTCCGTCACCATTGTATACTATGTACGATATTAAAGTTAATGCGTCATCCTTTAATGATAATCAAATTCACGATGAAATTCAGCAAGATGATTTCAGTGAACATATATATTCCTATAGAAGAAAGTTTTACAGCTCAACAGCAGACGTTATTGTGGAATGAAGAACAATACTTACGTATTGCCCCTGGTGAAGACAATGTACCTGAAAGTTTATTATTTGATAAACATGCAGAGGAATTTTCCTTTCCCACAATTTACTTGGGTCAGTTCCGTTATTTTAGGGATAGTGTTAAAGTAACCCCTTCCATGGTGGCTTCTAGTGAGCTAAGACGATCTGATCGTCGTGAAGTTACACCGTATAATTTATTGAATATGGCGATGAAGATTATGGGATGCGAGTTCGTGATTCTCTTACAGTTGCGTTCAAACACGTTGGTGAAGATACTAATATTACTCGGAAACAAATAGAAGATGATCAGTACGTTCAAAATTGTATTGAAACCCATCTTGCGTTTCTAAGAGCAATTCCAAATTCAACATTGTATTGGATGGATCGCAAAAAAGATCTTTTTGCTATGATCAGTCAGTTTGGAAAACCGACTATATTTCTTACTGTCAGTGCCAATGAAATTGGATGGAACGATCTGCTCCAAAAGCTGTACAAATCCAAACACAACGGTAAAACTATTTCAGAAGAAATGGTCGAGCTTCTCTATTATCTTGAAAACACAACTCTTGTCAATAAGGATGCAGTTACTTGTACTATATATTTTAACAAATTGGTCAATGTATTAATGAATCTTTTACAATAACCACAATTCAGTCCGCTTGGAAAATATTATGTTGTTTATTATTTTAAACGTATTGAGTTTCAGCATCGTGGTAGTCCACATGCACATATACTAAAATGGCTAGCTAATGCTCCAATGGATGCACTTGATAAAAATAGGTTGGATGCTATCGCATTAATTGATTACTTGATATCTGTTTCATCTCGAGAAGCATCAGGTAACATTAAATTACAAAGACATAAACATACATTCACATGCTATGAATTTTTAAAAAATCGAAAAGAATTTGAATCTGATTTGGATATCCAGAAAGTAATTGAAATTTCTCGAAATTTATGCCGAGAAGATGGTTTCAATGATGAAACTGAAGTACAAGATGTTGCTGACATCGCATCTGAACCAAATCCATTTCAAAATTTATATAACAATCCTCTTTCCGAAATGGATAGTGATCTTCGTCTTGCTGTACTTAATAAACTTGGACCTATCGCTAAAAAACAAGAAAATTTAATGCCAAATATAGAGTTTTACTATTTGATGAGAATGGCAAATGATAAGCAAAGAGAGCTTCTGCTACATGTCATTATAAATCTATTAGCTCCAAACCATACTCCATTTCAAATATTTTTTACGGGACCAGCTGGATGTGGTAAGACTTTCGTCATAAAACTTATCATAGAAATTTATAATCGATATAATGAGAATGATGGATGCTGTAACTCGTACATCGCCTGTGCTTCAACAGGCAAAGCTGCTGTTGCCATTGATGGAACTACCGTACATACTGCCCTAAAAATATCTTTGTCGAGATTACTTCCACTAAGCACTGAAGTAGCACATAAATATAGAGCACTATTCAAATACGTCAAAGTGTTAATCATTGATGAGATAAGTATGATTAATGCTGAATTACTTCTTCAGATAGACTCTAGATTGAAGCAGATTACTGGAGATTTCCAAACTAATTTTGGTGGTTTAGATGTTATTTTGATTGGAGATCTACGCCAGTTACCACAAGTACGAGCTACTCCAATTTACAAACAGCAGAAACAGAAAATTTTTGGATCTAATTTATGGCGTGGATTTAAATTCGATGAATTAGATCAAGTTATGCGGCAGGCAAACCGAGAGTTTCTTCAATATTGACAAAAATTAGGAATGGTCAACAACTCGATGAACGCGAATTAATTTTATTGGAATCGCGATTTGTAACAACTCAAGAAGCCGAAGTAAAAGTCCACATGGAATCAGATTATTCAATACAAATGAGGCTGTGACAAGATATAATAACCGAATTTTAAGTGCTGCTCAAAATAAAACTACTTCAATTGCTAAAAAAGTATTTGTTGGTTGTACTTCAGCAGAACAAACAGCTTTTGTACGTCAAAAATTATATAAAATGTCGCTCATTGATACTGGAGGGTTGCCTTATGAAACGGTATTTGTGCAGAATGTTTTTTATACGATTACAACGAACATCGATTTGTCAGATGGCTTAGCAAATGTAGCTGTTGGAAAATTAGTTCATCTCGAATTTAATGATGAAGGAGATGTGAATGTTGTATGGCTAGATTTCCCAGATTCACCATAAAATGGTCAAAAAATAAAGGAGAAAGTCGCTGGACATGTGGCTTCTCATCAAATTAGTACAACTGCTGTACCGAGAGGAAGAAGATCTGCAACTATTCGACTTGATGACAACAAAACGATAAATGTTAAACGATCTCATCTACCTTTAGTTTGCGCTTGTGCAACTACGATTCATAAATCTCAGGGAAGTACATACCCGGAAATTGTTAATGAATATGATAAAAAACCTCAACTATCATTAGTGTACGTTGCCGCGGGTGACTAGTCTTCAAGGTTTGTAAATTACAACAAAAGATAATGATAAAACTTTCTATCATGGCCGAAGAGCATCCACAGCTATAAATAGTCTTCAAGAAGAATTTCGTAGACTCTCGATTAATCGCTTACAAACTATCACCAATGATCTGTTAGATTTCATTGATCAAAGGAGAAAGTTGACAATTTATACTTTTAACTGTCAAAGTCTCCGTGCTCATTCCATTGATCTCATTGATCAAATTATGCAAAAATCGAATGTTTTACTTTCAAATGAAACCTGGTTAGCCAATGTAGAGTTGATCAGTATACCGAATTTCAATTGCATAATACAATATAAGCGATCAAACGTTCGAGCTGGAGGAGTTGCCATTTATCAGAATATGCACGACACTACCAATATCATTACCCCAAACATTGATATGACTGTAAGACAGGCGGAACTGGCAAGTTCAACAGTGACATCAGTTGGTGAGTTTTGTGCAGCTGAATGCGAAATGAAAGATGACAACAAAATTGTGTTGATAGTAATTTACATAACTCCAAATCGAAAAACGGACGACATCATTCATTTTCTGAAAAGAATATTATGGCCATATACAACAGCTGGAGGAGAATGTCTTGGTAGAGGAGAAGACAAGTTACCGATAATTTTAAGTGGAGACTTCAATTTATCCCGTGAAGATGCTCGTCCACTTATTGATTTTTTCCAAAATGATTTGAATCTAGCCATGAATAATAATCCTCCGATTTCAACAACACGACATGGCACTACCATAGATGCTGTATTTGCACGATACCTCAACGCTGTTAACACTAAATTTTTGTATCATATTTTAGTTATTATAAGCCACTGATAACTGAAGTTCCGATTCAGTCATTACCGGAAGATGCTATGGCAGTGGAAATGATTTAAAAATAACATTCGAATTAGAGAATTTATGTTACACTTAATGTAAGAAAATAAATATTTATTTATTTAATTTTTTAAATTTAAATTGAACTTTATTGACTGTGTTGACTATCGTTTTTCAGTCCTTTTATCGTAATTAATTATTTGCATGCAATTAAAAACTATTTTTCGATGATGCCAAAGAAGTATAACTTCTCCCACGCGTTCATAAGTACACGCACTCATTTTTTTTTTCTTTGTTTTTTTTTTTATTGTATTTTTTGGTTTTTTTTATTTATTGACAATATTCCGGTCTCAAGTTTTGGTACAGTCGGGTAACACGGGCTGTGATTGACATCTGGCCGTGTCTCCGCATCAGTGTTTGCAGTCTGGTTGCATATTCTTATACTTAGTATCCTAGGAGAGTGTTTTGAGGAAGACCATTTCCAAGACACGAAGGAAGCTATTTTACCAGGAGTCCAACCGGACCAGGTAAGCGAAGTTTTACTCTCTTTGGGAAGGTTGAGGGTCCCCACTCCGAGGCCTTCTGCCAAAGGGTGGTAGGTGAACTTATCCGAGTAGGTGGGGGTTTGACGGAGACCATCCGCTTACCCTCTGGGAGGGGAATCCGTGCAGGGTCGACGGGGAAGTCAACCAGACACCCCTGAGGCACCGGAGAGAAGATAGAACCGCGTTATTAGACCGCGTAACTGTTGTGTGTATATATTATAAATAGGTTTATTTAGTTTTGCTTGAACCGAGCTCTTTGGTTTGATGTCGGAGAGGGGGTAAATATGTCTGATGTTGAACTGACGAGAATTAGTTCAAAATTTTAATTATTTTTGTTAATTGCGCGATCCCATGGGGAGTATACTTAATTTTTGTTTTCGTAATTAATTTCTTTATATATCTTATTTAATTATGTTTCAAGTTACTATATTAATTGTTTAAAATTGTTTTGGATTTTATTTAAAATGATCAACAGGGAATTGCATAAATATGTTGATTGTTTTTCTTAAATGGATTTACAATTGAGTTTATAAGTTAGTTTTAATGATGTGCAAGAGGAAGGCGTTTAGAATTTTCAGGCGGCCATAAGACCTTCGACACGAGAGACATACGCCTCGCGGTGCGAAAATCCGATGCCTTCCCCCTTACCTTCATTCCCTTATTCACCACTTTTCCATATACCTCTACCAACAACTCCATTGGAAACCGACTCAGAAACATTTGAAAAATTACCTCCATTAGAAACCAACTCAGAACTGCCGGGGATTTTGGAAGTAAATAGAAGGAATGTAAAAAGAATGAAGATGGACTACTTAGGCGTATTGTATGACAAAAGATCTATGATAGTTGACAATAGGCACTGGGAGACAATATATGAAGAAATAAAAAGATCTAGAAAGGAAGGTGTAGTAAAATGTAATGCTGACACTTTGAAGGTGATGCCTGGGGACGGAAATTGTTTATATCATTCTCTGGCATATTTTACTGGTACTACCCATAATGAAATGAGAATATTGTTGCATGACGCTGCCACTAATGATGAACTAGAATCGCTGAAAAGGGAGGACATCTCTATGTTAAAACCATTTGATGATGCCAAGGATAAACGTTATTGGGGCAGTAGTACAGTGGTAAGAATTTTTTCAAAGGTTTATGGTATTAATGTATGTATACATGCAATGGGTAACTCCGGAGATTGTGTTATAACTAGGGCTCATTGTGACGATGACACAAACAAAAGAATGCTGCATTTAAGTTGGAAAATGGACTTCCATAGAAACACAGGTCATGTAGACGTATTAGAACGATCAAATAAGAAGCAAGCAAGCTTGTTGAAATATGGAATTCATTATAATCAGATAGCTAAAGATATACTCGAGCCTGTTGCTTATATTAACGATCACAAAATAATTAGACAGTTACACTCATATTTCGAATTGAGAACGAGTTGGATAAATATTTTGAATGGGTTAGGTATATTTAAAGAGTTACGAATATACGGGTTGTACGAATTAATTAGTAATTACAAAATTAACTTAGATAAAGTATTGGACATTAGTGATCACGGAGATCATTTGGACATGTGGCAATATGTAGAAGCAACGCCTATATGCATTTTTAGAGGAGAAATTGAATTTAATTGTGTAAGCAATACAAATAAACAATATAAAGTGACTGAAACAGTAAAGGCCCTCAAAGAGAAATTTACATGTGTAGTGATGAATATCAGTCAGATGGTGTCTCTGGAATATCTAGATGAGTCATACAATTATGGTATTATTGATGAAAATACTACGGTTATAGTTAACGTTAATTATTGGGACATAAACGAATAGAAATGGAAAATCGGAAAATTAGAAATAGTTCGTCCCTTATTAACTGAAGAAAGTGACATGTCCGTGTATATGCTAGGAAATGTGTTAGCTCATTTTAAATACTTAAAGGATGAGTCTACAGACTATATAGTTAACGACATTAATGATATGACTTCACTAACCGAAAGAGCGGCCGATATCCTTGAATTACTTGAATCACTACTTTTTTTTGCAACATGTTAAATTAAAGTTTGATTTGTCTCGAAAAGTTAGAAGTTGTCCTTGCAACGGTGGAAATTATTGTTTTTTTCACTCTGGTAAATTGAATAAAGAAACTGTAGCGTCAGCTCATTTAGTTAGTTATGAATACTCCGACTCCGACGAGCTGAATCCGAAAAAAAGGGGTAGTTGTTCTATTTTGTTTGTTTATTATTTGAATCTTTCATTAAACTAGTATTAGTCAATTTGTTTAATGAATAAAAAGCCGATTTTACCCGTTACAAATTTTGGCGCTCGAACAGGGACCTGAGTGTGGTTTTCGAGGTATCGGGTGAAACAAAACCGTATAAAGTTTTTGATTAATCTGAATTCTATTATTTTATGCGCAATGCTTAAAAAACCGGCAACGGGATCCCAAACGTGGGTATGGTCACTACGAAAAGAGGACGTAATTAGAGAACTCCAAAAATATCGCGTAACCTTCAAACCGAGGGTGACACTAGCCAAACTAAGATTTTTGCTTCGTACCGAGTTAAACAAAACGCGAGCAGCTAATGCGGGTTCGAAAGACAAAAACGAGAGAGAATTGAAAGGGAAGAACGAGAGAGAATTGAAGAAGAAAGATAGTAAGATTAATGAAACAGTATACGGCACATCCGATCATCTGGGATCGCCCAGGCAATCTAGTCCAGCTGGCTCAATTGCTCTCCAAACCCACCATGTTCACCATGGCAGCGACTCCTAGGCAGATTTCGGCTGCAGACCATGCAGCGGTCGCGAACAGCTAAGTGCAGCCGGCCATCGGCCCCCGTACATTCTCCGGTGTAGAAGACAAGGCACTCGTTGCAGAATGGGTGATCCTCTTTGGGTTGATTAATACAATCTTCAGCCCTATGGCCTACCTGGCCACATCGTGCGCATCCCAGTGGTAGATTGGCTCTGCGCTGTACTCGTGCCTTCAGCGCCTTGATCTTCAGGCCTACTCAGAGTGACATGTGTGCCTTCTATGTCTCCAACCCCCGGGGTATCATATCAATCCCCTGCTGCTCATGATAGGTCTCCATGTACCTCATCATCTGACTTTTGCTTAGCGCTATTCCTAGATAATTATTTTAGTTAGTACATCAATTCCTCTGGGGTAATAATACAGTACAGAGGTATCAAACGACAGTAATAGTTGTAGATAGCAGTAGAACAGTAATAGTCAGCGACAGAATAGTAGTAGATAGTAATAGTGATAGCTAGCAGTAGATAGGCATAGAAAAAGTCAAGTAGTATTAATAGATAAAGCGTTTAACCATGCGATTGTGTCATTTTGCCTCTGACGGACATTTTCAGCTCGTTTAATCAATTTTAAAAATTTCACATGGCTACGGCCAATATACTTTGCCCTCGGAGGTCTCTATTTCGACAATAACTGGAGTCACCACCTTCGAGATGACAAATGGGCCTCTCAATCTGGTTAGCTTGGGCATGGTACCCTGGTGTGGTAGTGTGTTGAATACCACACTCTTCAATGAGTTCAACGACATCTCGATTTAGATATTCACGTCCGTTATCGGTCCAAAATACGCGCAGTACGCCCCAACGATTTATCACGAACTGTCAAAAACTTTTAACAACAGTTTTCCCATTTGCAGCTCGGACTGGTATGCATTCTATCCACCGCGTGTATAAGTCCTCAAAGCCGAGTAAATACGAATACCCCACACCAGAACGCGTAAACGACATCGTATAAGCTGCTACGACTTCCCAAGGTTCACTTGGTATCCTTGGCGTCTAAACCCGATCGGTTTGCGCTGAACCGGTTTCGACTCAAGACATCATTCACAAGTATTGACGTATCTCTGTGTATCACGAAACATTCCAGGCCAATAGTACTATGATATCGCCCGCGCGTATGTCTTCTGAACACCCAAATGACCTGATTGTAGATCATCGTGTACCTTCTGGAGTATGAGATGTCGTTGGCCAACTGGTACAACTAATTTCCAGTCATGATCTTCTTCCCCGAGTATCTGTCTCATCGAGTCAGGCCTTCGTCGATACAGTCTATCATTCTCGTAATGGTAGTCGGGTAGTGCCTCAGGATCAGATGACAACAAATGACACTTTTCTTTATACCATTCGTCGTTTCCGGCCTCGCCCAGCGCGTTGATATGGCTCACGATGAGTTCCAGGTCCTCGTAAATGCGCGAGAGGGCATCCGGGGCTTCGTTTTCTGCCCCTTTTCGATATTCGATCTTCAAATCGTACTCAGAGAGCTCCATAGCCCACCGGGCTAATTTCCCCGTCGGATCTCGAGCATTCATTAGCCACCGGAGGCTGGCATGGTCAGTTACGACTGTAAATTTAAAACCTTCCAGATAATGCCTAAATTTACGTACAGCCCAAACTACCGCAAGACATTCTTTTTCAGTCGTGCTATAGTTGGATTCCGCGCTGTTCAATGCCTTGCTCGCACACGCAATTAAATATTCACGATCATCGTTACGTTGAACTAAGATTGCTCCGAGCCCACACGGACTCGCATTCGTATATAACGTGAACGGTAGCGTATAATCAGGTGTCGATAAGACTGAAGCTTCCGCGAGTGCTTTCTTAAGAGACTGGAAAGACTCCTCTGCAGCCTCAGTTCATCTTCAAGGTACATCTTTGCGAGTCAAACGATACAGTGGACCAGCTACGCACGCGACATTTTTTAAACGGTTATGGTACCAATTAATCATACCATTGAATCGACAGATTTGTTTAACATTTTTCGGCAGTGGGCAGTTTAAATCTAATCGGTACTAACTTCATAAATTATGTTAATATGGAATTAGACCTGAGAAACCGATCTTGGCGTATGCGCAGTGGTACTTGGCACGAATTGACGTTCGAACCTGAAAATAATTCGCGACCTGAAGACGTCGCAGCTGTACATGAACTCACCGGAGATGAGACTGCACAGTTACGTAAATTTTTGAATGCAAAGAGTAAATTAATGCCACCGGGTTTGGGTTTGACTTCGTTGGTTGAGTAGATATTTATCATTTAAATTAATACTTTACCGGTTGAATAGCCAAATAACTTACCAGATAATAACCGGATATTTGTCCACTCGAATCACTATCGAGAGACGACGAATTATATCAAGTGACGAATTAAATTAAATTAATCGACTACAAAAATGTTTTAAATTTAAATGATATCACAAATAAATCCTTGTTGAGAGTGGCACATTGCCCAATAGTGGCGATAGTCTAGAAGAAAAACAAAAAATTCTTGTTCATACCTAAGATGAATTTTTTATGGATTTGAAATCAGAGTTTATTTGTATTTTCAATGTTTCCTGATTTTGCTTACGTAACACAGAAAAGAACTTTATTACTTTAGTTTTACTTGTAATTGCGGATCCAGATTGTATGCAGATTGTTATAAATAAAAAAAAGGCCATTCGGCAGCCGAAATGGAAGGTAGATTTTTCAATTAATCGATATAAAAACTTAGTTTTATACATCCATATCTTGTGATATATGTTAGTGTATAGTCATGATATGAAATTAGACTCGTTTTCTAAGAGTGAGGGTAAAAAAGGACAACGATTATTTTAGACAGAGATCTTATCTGAATCAACTTACTTACTTATTGTCAATCGATTTCAGATAGTTGATTTGACATAACATTAAATGAGTAATGTACCAAACTATCTTTCACATAAATAAAAAATTGAAAATTTAATTAGTATGAAATCATAATTGTAATCGCTGTTATCATGACAAGACCAGTTATATAAATAGGAAGTACAGGTACGATCGAAACATCATAAATAATAAAAAAAATACTTTTAAACTATAAAATAGCTGTGAAATTTACAAGTCATTTTGTTCACAATGAAATACAACTGACGAAACTGAATTATAATGAGAAATGCATAAGTTATGTAAAATGAAAACCATATTTCCCACATTGTTTGATTTCAATACAAATTTCAACACGATCAAATTATTAGAAAAAATCATCAAAACATAAAGTTCGAAGTCATAAATTAAAGCTTATTAGTCAATCTTTCAGATACTTTTTACGTGAATTGTCTATGAGTATTAGTTTTTAAATTATATGAACGTGAATGTGGATAAAAACTGATTTTTTCGAAAAAATCGTGGAAATTTAAAACATTCATAACTTCTAAACTAAATGACCGATTTATTCCATCTTCGAACTTAACCGTGAAAATCTTCCATACAATAAGTGTGGAAAATTTTATTAGAATCTGATAAGAATTGTAGCCGCAATCGTGTCCTCAAAACTTGGTTATATTACATATATATATATGTATATATATATATATTGGGGTGCTCCGTTTGAAACGAACATTTTTTTTTTTCGCTCCCCATCGAAAATCTTGTTCTATATGTTAAAATAGAAATTCGGTCCAATTTTGAGCTCTTAATATTAATATTAACCACTGGAACAACGTCGTTGAAGTTTTCCCATGCTAAAAGCACGTAAATTTAGTTTTTTTTCTTTTCAATTAATAAAACTCAGCCCCACTTTCATGTATCGTGTAGGTCCAAAGTTTTTCTTAAAGAGAATTGTATGCTCTTCAAAAAAGCCAGTATCTGCTTAGCTCTGAGTTCAACTCTAGCTCTCCTGTGAGTCTTTAATGTCAAATTTCGTATCAAATCGATGGTCTTTTGCTGTTAACTCATGAACGGTTGAGTCTAGAGAAAAAACGTGAATGACTTTTTTGTAGAAAATTTAATTTTCTATAAAAAAGGTTAAATGACTTGTATCTCTAAAACTATTATTTTAAAAAATATATGAAGTTAGTTATTAAAATTTTTAATTTTAGCAAAATTTCGAGATTAATTATTTTATAATTAAATAATATTTATGTTTTTAGTAGTTTTTCGGCTTATTTTATTAATGACTTACTAAAAAAAAAATCAAAATTTGTAAGATATTCAAAATTTTGTATTTACAATCTATTTTAGGAATAAATTCGAAATTAAATGGGTTCTTAAACAAATTTGGATGAATATTTAAGGGTATTTTTTATATTTTGTATATTTATGTATTAATCATTATCTTTCATAAATTACTGATAGTATTTTAATTATTAAATCAAAATAATCATTAATTTAAACGAAAATGATAGCTTACTTACATACATTTTTGGCAGTCTAATGATTTTACATAATAAAATATGCTTTTTATGTTAGTCCTTTAATTATTAAGCAGCGCTTACTAGTTTTTGAACTATCGCTACAGCAGCGTTTAGTTTATCAGCTAATTACGTTTTTAGAAAAAGGTTGCTTTCGTGTGACCTTGACTTAATTGGTTTAATTGCCACGGCAGCGCGCTAGACATTTTTAATTATTAAGTAAGAAATTAAGACAATTTAATAAGTGGAAATCTAAACATGCAAACTTTCTCAATAAGACAATTTATAAATGAATTGAGAAAAATATAGATAGCCCGAACTGGGAATCGAACCCAAACCATGTCGGTATCGCGCCGAGTGCTCTACCAGTTGAGCTATCTGGCACTATACTATATTCCGTTCAATTTAATCTATAACTTATTGAGCCACACCGTCCATCGTACGGTAAAAATATAAATATTATTTAATTATAAAATAATTAATCTCGAAATTTTGCTAAAATTAAAAATTTTAATAACTTTAACTTCATATATTTTTTAAAATAATAGTTTTAGAGATACAAGTCATTAGACCTTTTTTATAGAAAATTAAATTTTCTACAAAAAAGTCATTCACGTTTTTTCTCTAGACTCAACCGTTCATGAGTTAACAGCAAAAGACCATCGATTTGATACGAAATTTGACATTAGAGACTTACAGGAGAGCTAGAGTTGAACTCAGAGCTAAGCAGATACTGGCTTTTTTGAAGAGCATACAATTCTCTTTGAGAAAAACTTTGGACCCATACGATACATAAAAGTGGGGCTGAGTTTTATTAATTGAA
>CAXHJT010000007.1:0-10624 GCA_964016945.1 Microplitis deprimator
GAACACGCAAAAAAATTTTTTTTTATTAAAAATGTTATAAGTTTTAAACCGTTTGAGATAAAAATTTGGCTCTGGAATATTCTTGTAGGTCATTAAATTTCCTAAAAAAAGGTCCTAGGAGTCGATTTTTTACACGGAGAAAAATGCCGCTCAAAATTAAATAGAAATTACAACCATAACCAAAAATTTACCGTCTCAAATAAAAAATTACAATCCATAAAAAAAAATACGATGACTAGTAGGAAATTAATTTTTTATTTCAATTATTACTATTTTGATCGTAATTTCTATTTATCATAATAATTATAATCCTAAGTAGAGATAATTACTTAAAAATGTCAAGAAGCGCTCACAACTTTAATAATTTTCATTTTGAAATTGTAATTTTTATTTTATTTGAAACTAAAATGGTATGATCACACTAAATAAAAAGTACAATTGTATCAACTAAAATTTCATTTTTAATTTTATAATAATTATCATTAGATATTAAAAAATGTTATCTAAAATGAAAAATTACAATATCCATTTAAAATTACTATGATTTGTAAAAAATTGAAGTTAACTGTAAAAATTACATTGAAGCTTCGTTAAATTTTCGCTTGGAAAAAATCAATATTTACTTATTCATATGAAAATAGTTCAATCTTACAAAAAGTAGAAATCGTTATTAGAATTATTAAAAGTTAGTACATTAGTCATAACTTTTTTTTCGAAGTTGATAAATATTACATTTCTAGTGTAATTCTACCTAGGTAGTGTACATTTTAGAATGTCAGTAAGACGAATTGCTACTCCGGGAGATAAAATAACTATTTGAGATTGTAATTTTTAGTTGAGGGTATATGATACCATTGATGTTGTATCCTACCTATATACTTGCTATAAATTCAGAATTTCTTATCATCATTGTGGCTGAGCTGTCAATGCACTTGGTCAGGATGTGAAGAAACAGTGAGGACCGGGTTCGATCCCAACGTCAGGCAAATAATTTTATTCTTAAGCTTTGATTATAAATTATTCCGCGTTTGTAAATGTATGTGTGTGAATGTTTTGTGTATGTGCGTCTCGTTAAATTGATTCCGTTAAATTGTTTAATATTTACTAAGTACAATAGTAAAAATGATTGGTATACATTATAGTTTTCATTTCGTCGTTAGTAAATTTAATCTTGAATGCAGTCATTTTTTTAAACAACTGATATTATTATTCTGAATAATATGTTGTAATTTTTACTTTAAGTTATGTAAAAGTTTTGATTTTTTTTAACATTTTGAGATTACTTTCTCGAATTGTAATTTTTCTTTCATTGGCCATTTAGTTGGGGATATCGACATAATATAATAAATATTCACACTGAATTTCGACTCGGTAACAAATATATTCAAAAAACGGGAATATATCAACGTTTGAGCCCCCGCATACTCCCGTTGGAGCCGATTTTATTATAGCCATTTAGTGGGGGATACCGACCAAAAAAAAGTTATGTATTTTTGAAAAAGCAATGGCTTTCTTTTTTTAATAGTTATAACTTTTTCAAAATTCGATGGACTGGGGCGTTTTTTTTTTTGACAAATTTTTTGTTTTTAAATGTACTTTTCGAAAAAAAATGATTGCAACCTATCTTCATTGTTTTTTTTTTTTTTTTTTCTAGATTTTCGGAAAAAATCGAGAATTTTTCGATGATTACCATTTTTGATTTTTTATTCCTTCTTATTATATAAAACTTTGACACTTTCTGCAAATCCTCAAATTTTTTCGGAGTGATGTTTTTTCGATTTATATTTTTTTATTTTCCAATTGAAAAAAAAAAAATTTTTTTTTCAACGCCTTATTTCTCATCACACCATGCTCAAAATTTTTGAGAGTGCTCAGAAAACTTCTAAATTTAAAAAGAAAAAATAAAAACAAAAAATTTGAACAGTAATCATCGAGAAAATTTGTTTTTTTTTTCGAAAAATGAAGTTCAAAAGTAGAAGGACGTTCTGAATAATTTTTTTGTATTTTTTTCCGAAAACTGCATTCACAAACAAAGAAAATAAGAAAAAAAAAAAATTGTATTTTGGTTCATTTTTGGGCAAATGACGGGATTTCAAAAAAACTTTCTTCTACACTCATTGATTTATGGTTAAAAGAAATTTTTTTTGAATTCTCATTTGTCCAAAAATGGACCAAAAGACATCTTTTTTTTTCGTTTTCTTCGTTTTTGAATGCAGTTTTCGGAAAAAAATACAAAAAAAATTATTCCGAATGTCTTTCTATTTTTGAACTTAATTTATCGAAAAAAACATCAAATTTTTTCGATAATTACCACACGAAGAGAAAAAAATGGGAATTTTTCCAATTTTGTTTAAGGGAAATTCTTTTGTTGGCATTGTAAATTTTACTATGTCAACATATACCCGACTAGAAAAAAATTTGTAAGACCTATTGGCATCCAATTGGGTCCCCGATAGGGAACCCAACGTTGGGATGTAACGCATAGCCCAAGATGATCCCAATCGGGTCATCCCTATTGGGTCCCAATTGGGTATACCCAACTATTTCTCAATCAGACATACCCTATAGGGTTTCAATTGGGTACACCCTACAGAAACTTTAGGCCAACACAATAAAATCCCAACATAAAAAAAATTTGCTTAAATAATTTTTTATTTAAATCCTCTCATTACAGTACAATTTTTTTTTTATTTATTCAATTTTCATTATTACTGTTGATTTATATTAGTATTAACTAACAAAAAAAAATTAATTATTTCACAAATTCTCACTTTGCACGAGACATAATTTTTATAACCTATATTCACTATACTAGCACTTTATTATTATTTTTATCAATTATATCGCACTGCACTAGCTCTTTTTTATTATTATTTCTATCAATTATATTGCACGGTATTGTAACTGTAAAAGATTCAAAAAATTACGCCTTGATAAGTTACTTAGAACGTTTTCCAATGCAAGAGTCACGTGTATATGGGATTTGTCCACTAGTTATTTGTTTTATGCGCGGACCTGTCTGAACTTGTCTACGCTTGTATTATAGTCACAAGATTTTGTCACCATGTGCATCACTGGTGTTAACATACACAACTATTCGATTTTTATCTTTACATATAATAAAATATAAGCATATAAAAGTAGTAGATATTTCATATGGATTATTTTTCCCTGAAAGTTTTAGTTTTTTTTTAAGTTTATAATTAATATTATAATCTGCAAGAGATCAAAAACATGTTTTGCTGTTGTTTATTTTTTTTTTCTTTATTTTTAAGGTTTAATCATTTTCTTTTTTTTTTTTTATAAAAATACATGATAAAACGTAAATATTTTGCATTTAAAAATTATTTAAAATTTTTAAAAGTAACAATTTTTTTTTTATTAATTTCATGTTTAGTTTTCCCAACGTATTCCCAATTATACCCAATTGGGTAAGACCAACAGCTAGTTATTAATTTTGACGTTGGGTCATCCCAACAAGTTCCCAAAAATATCCCTATCGAGCAAACCCATTGTCGAATCATTAATTTTAGCATTGGGTTTTCCCAACAGGTTCCCAATTATTTCTCTATCGGGTAAGCTCAACAGCAAATTATTAATTTTGACGTTGGGTTGCTCCAACATATTCCCAATCCTATCCCAATTGGGTGAACTCAATCGCAATTTTTTATTTTAATGTTGGGCTTACCCGATATGTTCCCAATCATATCCCAATAGGGATAACCCTATCGGGCTTGCCCCATCAATACCCAACGGGGTCCCAATGTATGTTTGGGGATAATTTTTTTTTCGGGATGGATTGTAACTATGTCACATAGAAAATTTTGCTTTGTTACATACGAATTATTTCTATACACTGTAAAAAATTTCGGTGTAAAAATGGGCCCGGAGGACTTTACACGGCCGTGTAGTGTGAAATATCGGTGTAACAATTTTCTCGGTGTAAATTTTCCATCCATGTAATTTTAACACGGTGTAATCTACTTTTTTTACACCGTTCCGTATTGCTTGGTGTATTTTTGTTGAATGATCAACAATTGACCATTGAATATTTTTAGTTACTTAATTTTAACCCTTAATTAATAAGTATATTAATATTATTTATATATTAAATAGTTTGTTGAACATTTCAATCTATGTATTTCAAACATTTTTATGATTCTTAATCTTAATTATATAATTATTATAAGTGATTATATAAATATATATATATATATATATATATATTAGGGTGACCCAAAAAATCCGACTATTTCTTTCTTTCGATTCTCTTATGAAAATTTGTTGGTTCAAGATGTTTTAAGAAACCTTTCCAAAAATCAGCTCAATAAAAAATTTTCAAGAGGTCACTCACGAATTTTGAAAATATCAAAAATGATCGAAATCCGAATTTTTTCGTTCTAAATTTCTTCTTTGTCGTACGAGAAGCCACGTGGCAGCTATAGTTTATATTTGTGAAATCATGACTATGCTGAAAATTTTAGCCCAAAATTTAAATATTTAAATGTCGCTCAAAAATTATGAATGTTTCCGAGTACTGTCTTTTGGACGTTTTCGAGCGACCCTTGAAAATTAATAATAAAGCTTCTCGATTTTTTCACCATGAGTTTGTATCATAATGAATAAAAGTATAACTCGAGAAATAGAAATAATAAGTTATTTACATACTTTTTTATTTTTTAATTCAATTTTTAGGTTTTTTCGCTTATTTAACACTTACCCAATTTTATTATTTGAGACTGCCCTGTATATTTTCCGTTATGCCAAAGTTATATTTTAGTGAAATGACAATAATTGAGATATAAAATAATACAAAACTAATTCAAAGTATTAGTTACATATTATCAGTTAATATTTAAAATTCTTGAGCCCCTTTTAAATATTTAAATTTTGGGCTGAAATTTTCAGCATAGTCATGATTTTTTAGAAATATAAACTATTGCTGTCACGAGAAAGAAAAAATTTAGAAACAAAAAATCCGAATTTCAATCATTTTTGATATTTTCAAAATTCGTGAGCGACCTCTTATAAATTTTTTATCAAGCTCTTTTTTGGAGAGTCTTCTTGAAACATCTTAAACCAACAAATTTTCATAAAAGACTCGAAAAAAAAAAAAATAGTCGGTTTTTTTGGGTGACCCTAATATATATGCGTCATGAAATCTACTTCCATTTCGGCTGCCGAATGGCCTTTTTTAAATTAGTTTAAACTGAATTATTTTTTTGACTAGTCTATATACACTGCAAAAAATCTTTTGGAACCAGTGTAGTAAATGTCTCGGTGTGAAAATTACACCAAATTTGGTGTTAAATTTAGGCGGTGTGAATTAAAAATTTGTACATCGCCAAACGTGTAAATGTATAATTCATGATAATTTTGCGTTACGAAAATTAATCATAAAAATATTGAAATTTTTAAAGTACTATTTAATATTTAAATATAATTAATGTAGTTAAAAATATTCAATGATCGTTTATTGCTCATTGATCAAAATGACAACGAGTACCCTTGTAGGAAAAAAAATATTGACAACGGGGCCGGGTCTTGACACAATACTGGGCTACCCAGGCTCGGCCTCCAAAGGTTAGTCCGACATCCGACCAACGCTTGTGACAAGCCTTGGTTTGCCAGTCTTGGGACAAGGTTCAGCCAATACTCAAGTGACAAGCATTGGTTCGCCAGTCTTGGGCCAAGATTCAACAGACATTTAATTGACAAGCCTTGGCTTGCCAATCTTGGGATAAGGTTTAGCCAATACTCAATTGACAAGCCTTGGTTTGCCAGTCTTGGGACAATGTTCAGCCAATACTCAAGTGACAAGCCTTGGTTTACCAGTCTTGGGACAAGGTTCAACAGACATTTAATTGACAAGCCTTGGTTTAACAGTTTAAATAACAAATGGAACCTAAAAACCTCGGGCTTCTATGTACAGCGTAACAGCCTAGTGGATCAGACACTTGCCTAGCAGCCATGAAGGACCTGGTTCGAGACCGAGCAAATGCATAAAAAATTAGTTTCATCGATCTACCCAATTTCTCCATTGTACAAATTTATTTCAATATGTAACCATCACGCACATGTCTACGAATTTTTTTTTTTTAACTTCCCGCTAAGAAAATTGTAAATTTTCAAAAATTCGGGAAGTTATTGGTTTCACCCCGATTTTCGAAAATTGAGTTTTCATCAGATGTCGACGTTTTGAAGTCCTAGGAAGCTATTCTGACTATTTTCAGAATGATGTCCGAGTGTATGTGTGTGTGTGTGTGTGTGTGTGTGTGCGTGTGTGTGTAAACTCTTTGTAACTTTTTAACTAATGAATCGATTTGGATGGTTGAGGTGGCAATCGAAAGAGCTTGTTGACCATCAACTTTTCTGAAAATTTTAGATCATTTGATCAAGTAGACTCGAAAATATTTGCGAATTACGAAAAAAATAAAATTTTTTTTTTTAGTTTTTTAGTGATTTCTCAGAAACGACTTGAACGATCGACTCCAAAATCCAATCAGCTCTAGAATTTGATAAAACTTGTCGATTGCCGCCTTAGCCATCTCAATCGGTTAATTTGTTCGAGAGATATCGCGGGAGAAAGAAATAGTAAAAAAACAGTTATTTGCGAATATCTTTAAAATAAGTTAACCAAACAATTCCAAAATCTGATCAGCTTTAGAACTCAATAAAATACGTCAATTGCCGCCTCAACCATCGAAATCGGTTCATTCGGTCGCGAGATATCGTTGGAGAAAGAAATGGTGAAAAACGGGTTTATCTAAATATCTTCAAAACGGCTAAGCCGATGGATTTCAAATTATAATCAGCTTCAGAATTCAATAAAACGCGCCGATTGCTACCTCAAACGTCAAAATCAGTTAATTAGTTCAAAAGATATCGGCGTTGAAAAATTAAAGAAATAACATTTTATGTCATTTTTTCCGGATTAATCATAATATAATGTACTAATTATTTATACTGTTATTTTTCCTTTTTATAATTATATATTAATAACCCATGACGTATCAAATATGTGCAATACCCATATATAAACTTTTAATGTTAAATTTAATTCAAATATTAATTTTCGAAAAAATTATGAACGGTTTCTTTTTATATTATTTAGAGCCGGAAATATTTTTGCATTCATTAAATTCAATCGTATACGATATAGAAGAAATTAATATATAAAACAAAGAAATTTATTTCTTATACATAATCTTTTTTAATTAGTGAAAAGAAGACCACAAAAACTTTAAACTTGGATGAATTATTTCGTTTTGATTTTTTTTTTTTTTTTTTTTTCATTTTTTTTTATTATTAATATTATTCAATTAGTAAAACACTTTTAAATAGTTATAAGTTAATTTTCATCATTGTAATTGACCATAATAATTGGTCATTGTTGTATGAAACATAAAAGAAAATTACTAGACAAGATTTCGAACAATAGCTTGGTAATTAGTTAAGTGAACGACAACGAGCTTGAGTAGCAAGAGCATACCCAAGTGTGCGCTTTTAATCCTTATACTTTCCCTCTTACTCTATCTTTTTTGCTTCATCTCTCGCTTATTTTCACTATTCCATATAGTTCTTCTTTACAGGAAAACCCATTAATATAGTAAAGTCATCTTTTTTCTTTTTCCAAACTAAGCAATGAGGTAAACAAAAATTTACATAGTTCTCTTGCTAATTTCGAAGTAAATTATATTGAAAATAATAATTCTCTTAATTAAGAATCAAACTACACTGTAAAGAAAAGCGATGTATAAAATAAAATAAATAGATAAGGTGGTATAACTTATAGAAAAACTAAATTTGTAAACTCAATATAACTCTGATCAATTAAACGAATATTATTTACTAATAACAGTTAGAACTTTTATGTTTAAATTAAAACAAATGATGTGTTCCCAACGGTCTACCCAAATTTTTGTGATGTAAATTCAACATATTGCCTTTGAGTTAATCGATAACACAAATTTTATATTAAATAATTGAACCCATAGAATCTGTCATGTTAACATTGTTTTTTTTTTTTTTTTTTAACAGATTTATACTCTCTAAAACTGAATTTGTGAAAATTAGTGAATATTCACTATTTGCTAGTGAATTTCGCTAATTCACTTTTGGAGAGTCGTGTTAAAATTAACTAATATGTATAACGATGTAAGCTAACTAACCTAAGTACTATCGCCGTCAATAATGTCAGTCCTTTTTTAAAAACACTGTGAAATAAACATGTCTATTTTAAACATCCACTGAGACACAATTCATGAATAAATAATCGAAAAAAAAAAATCTGTAATTAAAAAAGTAAATAATAAATTAATTATATGAAAAATAAAAATATAAATAAAAAAATCTATTATAAAATATGTCTATAAAAAAAAAAATATTAAAAAAAAAATCCCTATATTAAAATATAACTATAGATAAAATACAGGTATTTTCAATATTTATATAAAAAAATTTCTTATATTAAATTTCTGTATATAATAAATTATTAAAAAAAAAAAATGAAAATTAATAAAATTAAAAGAAAATAAAAAATATAGTTCATATAAAAAGCGGTCTAAAAATTAATTTCCTAAAATAAAATACAATATATATAAAAATATATGAAAATAAATAAACGCATTATTATAAGTATACCAAATAAATTTTAGTATAATTAAATAAACGAATAATCAAATATTCGAATAATTCAAAATATAAACTAAAAAATAGACAGTTTAAAAAATAAGTGAACAAATAAACATATCTATTAATATAAAACGCATCAATAAATTAACCAATAACAAAGAAACAGTACAATTAAACATCTATTTAATAAACAGAGCAAAATAAACTTATAAATAATAAACATAACCAGAAAAAAAAATCCATAAAAATAAACATCTATGTTTAAAACATAACCATATAAAAAAAAAGCATGAAAATAAATCTATGTATAATAAATATAACGATTTTTAAATAAAAAATTAACAACACAAGTAAAAGAAATGCAACAAGAAATTAAGGGGGAAAAATCATAATTACAAGGGAAATAAAATAAAAAATATTCACAGCAGTAAGTGGCACGTGGCCCTCCAGAGACGATAGCCAACCCTCGCGGACTTGGAATCACTGTAAAATCACAGTGAATTCACTTTCACCGTAATTTTACGGTGTATTTACGGTGATTTCATCGTGAATTCACAGTCATTTTGTGCCATTTTGTCATTGTGATTTAGTAGTGATTTCACTGTGATTTCACTGCGAGCTTAGAGTAAATTAATGGTGATTCAATCATGATTTCACAGTAAATTAATGGTGATTTCACCATTATTCTACAGTAAATTAATGGTGATTTCACCATGATTCCACGGTAAATTAATGGTGATTTCACAGTAAATTAATGGTGATTTCACCATGATTTCTTGGTAAATTAATGGTGATTTGACTATAGTTTTATGATGATTTGACTCCACAGTCGTCAAATCGTAGCTTTAGAGTAGTATAGTGACAATTTCTTTTTTTACCTCGATATTCGAAAATCGAGTTTTCATTAGAACGCGAGGTTAGCAGGCCCCAAACATATTTGTTCATATCATTTCCCATGTGACGTCTGAATGACTGTATGTATATATGGAGCTTTCCTTTTTAAAAAAAAATTTATAAGATGTCAAGATAATTCTAAATTATTATTATTATTATTATTATTATTATTATTATTATTATTATTATTATTATTATTATTATTATTATTATTATTATTATTATTATTATTATTTTCAGTTCCAAAGTTTACGAGTAAAGTCGTAAGAAATTTACAGGATATCCACTGTACATTCACTGTGAATTCACTGCTAATTTACTGTATATTTACTATGAATTTACTAAAAATTCACTGCCAATTTACTGTACATGGAGAAAAAAATATAGTCAAAATTACAATATTGTAGTAAAATTTAATAACAGATGTCAGTAAATACATTCTGTATTTTAATTATTGCAAAACATTTAGTAAAATTTACTGGTTGGCAATTATTACATAAAAAGATATTAAAAATTATTATACGTAATGTATTTTTTGCTAACACGATTATATAATATGTAAATTAAATTTGACTATGTGTAGATAAAATTAAAAGTTGGTAGGGATAGCATATAAAAATATGTATTACAAGTTCAGAAACTTTTGTTCAAAGGAAACATCAGGCCGTTAGACATAGGAAAGGACTCGCACGCGGGAGATCAGGGTTCGAATCTCGGTTAAAACAAGTGATTTTTAAAAATAAAAATCTATACAAACACCAATACAGATGACATAAATAACAATAATAATCAAAATGATAGCACTAATGGTAAAAAGTTAAAAGTTATTAAAAATTAAATTTGATTTGTTTCCATTCTAATATAGTAAAATTTACTGAACTGGATATAGTAAAATTATTTTCCTATTTTTTAGTAAAACTTACTAAATTTTTTTTCCGTGTATTTTGACTGTAAATTTACTGTAAGTTCACTGTAAATTTACTGTGAATTTACCGTAAGTTCACTGTAAAGTCACTGTGAATTTACTGTAAGTTCACTGTGAATTCTCTGTGAAATCACCATTAATTTACTGTGAAATCATGATTGAATCACCATT
>CAXHJT010000009.1:0-11566 GCA_964016945.1 Microplitis deprimator
AAAGTTCTAGTTCAAATTCAGAGATAAATTATTTTTGGAAACATTAATAATAAATATTTTTGTCATTATGTAATAAAGGATGTACTATATTACCATCAAAAAAGGTACTTCATCACTCTGTCAAATAACGGAGGAGTACTCGGGCCAGAATAGTCACAAGTTTGGAATATAAAACTTCTGAAATCAGTTTCTTACCAGGGACACTACAAGTCGTAGGCGCTATCTAGTGGCGAGCACCGAACTATTTTTGCTGCTGCTGCCTAAGCACCAGTGACTTCCCTCTCCTCCATATATATCTTTTCTACCAAGAAATTTTTCTCTCGGTTTGAGCAATTTTTTTTTCTTGGTTGGAGCATACGAAAATTCTTGCGTTAAACAAATAGTAATTATTTCAAGAAATTTTATTCTTTTTAAACAAAAAAAATGCAATATTGCTACAATAACCTAGCACGGCTTTCTTCAATAAAATATCTCTTATATTAATATTAATTCTCTTATATTAATTTTTTTATATCAAGAATATTTTTCTTGGTTCGTTAACTGTATTTTCTGTGTAGAGAAACTAAAATTCAAAAGACGCGTGTAGGTTTTCATAACGTGCAAATAAAGAACTTTATGAGCTAAAAAAAAACTTTTATGTCAAAATACCCGTACTACATAAACACTGCAGTGTTTAAACATCTTAAAATTGAAGAACTTTTATAATTTTTAATCATAAAATAATTCTAGCTATTAATATTGATCCTAAATGTATTTCGAAATTATCTGATGTTCTTGCGAATTATTACTACATAGAAAAAACAGTTAACTCGAATCAAGAAAAAAATTCCTGATTCAAGAAATTTTGTTTCAACGATTCAGAAAACTAAAATCTTCTTGCACCAAGTAAATAATTATCTTGAAATTTTTATCTTGAATCAAAATTTTTTTTCTTTAAGTCAGCATATTTTTGTTTAAATTGAAAAATTTTTACCAGTTTCAAGAGTTTTTATTTTTTAATGAGGGAATTTTTTTAAAAAAAATTTTTTTTTGAAAGTGAAAATGAACTGTATTTTTTTATTGAACAATTGAAAGCAGAACATAGTGAAGAGATGAGTCATTTAAGAATGCAAGTAGTAGTAAAACATATTGTATCTGTTATAGAATTTGAAGATTGCTTGTTAATAAAACTAAAAGATATGAAAAGTATTTTTCAGCGTGTAAGAGTGAGACGGCATAATCACCGTATACATGCGGCATAACCACTATATATATACAGCATAAACACAGTATAATTATGGTGCGAACATTGTATGAATACCGTGTAACCACTGTTTAAATGAGGTATAACGGCCGTATAAATATGGTATAACCAACGTTTGAGTACAGCATAAAAACTATACAAATGAAGTATAATCATCGTATAAATACGGTATAGCGAGAGCGTAAATACGGTATAACCACAGTATAAATACGGTATAGTCCCTGTATAAATTTGGTATCAACACAATATATTTACGGTATTAATGCGGTAATAAAATTTCACAAACATACCGCATTTATACCGTGGGTATACCGTAATAATACTTATACCCAAAAAATACCGGGAAAATACCGTAGAAATACCGTTATGACAATTCCGCGAGGGATAGTAATGGTTACCATTCTACATAGGAATCAGAACTATTTTTTTCTCTCCGTGTAACCTTTTAGTAAATTTTATGCTCTTTAATTTGCCGCCCTCACAAAGTCTTTACGACGATTCGGCGCCGAGTTATCATCATTTATCAAAGCAAAAAAGTCCATTTTGGCTTTGACAACCAATAACTCTGGATATATTGGTCGTACAGAGAATGGAAGAAAGGTTTTAAAAACTGCAAAACATTCTCTATAAGACACAATTAGTGGCTTTTGAGGGAAAAATTTTTTTTGAAGCGATAATGTTGATTAAAAAACAGGTAAAAATTCGCATATTTAAAGATATTTGGATATCTTAGTATAACTTTAGACATAACGGTTGAACGAAGGATATCGTCAGTTTTTTTTTCAACCTCAAAGTGTCCTGAAAAAACCCTGAAAATTTCAAAGCGCTGCGAGTTTTCTTTCTTAGTGTTCCAAAGCTTTAAATTTATCGATTTTGCCAAAAATCGCATAATGAGCGATTTTGCCAAAAATCGCATAATGAGCGATTTTTGGTTTTCAATCATTTCTTCAATGTCAAAAAGTTCTTTTTAGTGACAAGTTTTTTTTCTTCAATCAAAACCAGTAATTATTAAAAAAATTTAAAAAAAAAATTTTTTTTCAAAAATTGCTCCTTGAGCTCGAAAATGTTATTACATGCAATTGTTTTGTTATGATCTTTTCAAACTCTAACGAGTTACGTTTTATGCTGAAGTTTGACAATTTAAGAATCGAAAATCATTAATGAAGAAGCGGTTTTTACAATTTAATTCCCGATTATGTTCAATAAAATAAGTGTACTGAGACAGAAGTCAATGTCAGGGATCAAAATCAAGATTTGAATAAGTTTTGACTCATGTCAGAAACAATAAAATATGAAATATCCGAGAAAAATATTCAAAACTGCGTTTTTCCAATTTTTTTGTGGATAATATGATGTAAACTAAAAAACAAGTTAGATAACATTGTATGATGATCGAAAGAAACCATAAAGAGGAAGAGTTGGTATGATGTCAGACACATTTTAGTACATTACATCATGACTTATCCGGAAAAAATAACATGAAATGTTATTTTTTTTGTTTTCTGACGCCGATATCTTTTGAACTAATTAACCGATTTTGACGTTTAAGGTAGCAATCGGCGTGTTTCGTTAAATTCTAGAGCTGATTATAATTTGAAATCGATCGGTTTAGCCGTTTTGAAGATATTTGGAAAAGCCCTATTCTCACCATTTCTTTCTCCAACAATATCTCGCGAACAAATTAACCGATTTTGATGGTTAAGGCGGCAATCGACGCGTTCTATTAAGTTCTATAGCTGATTAGATTTTTAAGTCGATCGTTCAAGTCGTTTCTGAGAAATAACTAAAAAACAAAAAAAAATTTTATTTTTTTCGTAATTTGCAAATATTTTCGAGTCTACTTAATCAAATGATCTGAAATTTTTAGAAAAGTTAATGGCCAACAAGCTCTTTCGATTGACACCTCAACCATCCAAATCGATTCATTAGTTGAAAAGTTACAAAGAGTTTACACACACACACACACACACACACACACACACACACACACACACACACACATACAGACACTCGGATATCCTTCTGAAAATAGTCAGAATAGCTTCCTAGGAGCTCGAAACGTCGACATCTGATGAAAACTCGATTTTCGAAAATCGGGGTGAAACCAATAACTTCCCGAATTTTTGAAAATTTACAATTTTCTTAGCGGGAAGTTAAAAAAATCGGTCTGTCAGTTGACCCTGCGGGCCAGTCCCAAAACATCCCGTTGTTTTCAAGCTCCATGGAGCTCGAAAACATTGTTGAGAATACATTTTCAAGCTCGAAAATACTTTTATATGCCTTTGTTTTCGAAAAATAACGTTTTTTACTATTTCTTCCTCCAACGATATCTCTCGAACGAATTCACCGATAGCAACGGTTGAGGTGGCAATCGACGCGTTCTATTAAGTTCTAGAGCTGATCAGATTTTGGAATCAATCCATCGAGCGAATTAAAAGTTATTCAAAAAAAATATTTTTGAAAAAAATTTATTTTTGAAATATCTCCGAACGTACCCTACCGATTAAGCTCAAATTTACATTGTTCATAGTATTTAACAAGCCGCGTCGAATAACACTTTGACGATCAAAATCGGTTCATCCGTTCAAATGTTACGGAATATTTACATACGTACGTGCATACACACATACATACACACACTCGGACATCATCTTGAATTTAGTCAGAATAGTTTCCTAGAACCTTAAAACGTCGACATCTGTTGGAATTTTGATTTTCGCAAATCGGGGTGAAAACAATAACTTCCCGAAATTTTTGAAAACCATCGATTTTCTTAGCGGGAAGTTAAAAAAAATCGGTCTGTCGGTTAACCCTGCGGGCCAGCCTCAAAACTTCTTGTTATTTTCGAGTTCCTTAAATACGTTATGAATACGTTTTCGAGCTCGAAAATACTTTTGTATGTCGTTGTTTTCGAAAAAAATGTTTTTTTATCATTTTTTTCTCCAAGAATATATCTCAAATGAATGTACCAATTGAGACGTTTAAGGTGTGGCAATCAATGCGTTTTATTAAGTTCTAAAGCTGATCAGATTTTGGAATTAATTTATGTAGACTGTTTTGAGATATTTAAAAAAAAAAACAAAAAAAAAGTTTTTTTTTAATTCTTTCGTCAACGGTTTCTCTTGAACGAATAAACCGATTTTGATGGCTGGGGTGGCATTTGACGCGGCTTATAAAGTTTTAGAGCTGATTAGATTTTGGAATCGATCCATTGAGCACATTAAAAGTTATCCAAAAAAAACATTTTTGAAAAAAATTTATTTTCAGAATATCTTCGAACGCACTTGATTGATCGAGCTCAATTTTTCACAGCTTTTAGATATTAACAAGCCGCGTCGAATGACACCTTAAAGACCAAAATCGATTGATCCGTTAACCCCTAGCAGATCCGAATTACGGTAAATTGCCGTAATTTACGGCAAATGAAGTAAATTGCGGCAAATTAACAGCAACCATGCAGTAAAAGTACGGTATTTTACGGTAAAAATGCCGCATTTTCGCCGCAAAGTTGTGGTAACCGTGCGGTACTTTACCGTAGGATTTCGGGAAAATTGCGGTATTTTACAGTATGATTGCGGTAAATTTGCTGTGTTTTACCGTAATAAAAAGCATTCTATTGGAATGAATGTTGAAAATCGGATATTTGACTGTAAACAACTGACTTTACTCTACATTTCGGTACCGTGTATTTAAGAATTGATATTGTGTAGTGCTGGGTACTATTCAAATTGTACGGAATCTGTTCTTATCATACTGACGTACGATATCATTATTTTTCTACCGTGAAATATCATATCGTATAGAATTAAGTTACCGGATTTACATAATTGTTGAGTGATCAGGGTGCCACTTGGATGGAATATCGTGAAAAAATATTGTCATCCATATATTATTTCCCTATATTATGAGAGATATGAAACGTATGGTAAGGTAAAACACAGTGCCGTTACGGTAAGTGTACAGCAACTTACGGTAAAACTGCCGTACTTTTACCGCGGATTGCCGCAAGTTACCGTAAATTACGGCAACTTACCACAATTTACAGCAAATTACGGCAAATGTTTCCGCAGCGTTGCGGTACATAACGGTAAATTATCGTAATTCGGATCTGCTAGGGTTCAAAAGATACCGGTATTTACATACGCTTCCTAGAACCTCCACACGTCAAGATCTGGTAGAAATTCGGTTTTCGAGAATCGGACCGAAACCAATAACTTCCCGAAATTAAAAAAATTTTCAATTTTCTTAGCGGGAAGTTAAAAAAAGTCGATTTTTTTGGTCCACTGTAATAATTACTTAATTTAGATACACGCAGAGAATTTTACAGTATTTTTTACATCAAAAATTTACAGAAAAATTACTTTATCATAGTAATATGGGTACAGTATGAAATTACTGAACAAATTACCAATAACGTAAAAATTTTTAAAATACATCGAACAGAATTTACAAGATGCTTTGTAATTTTCACAAAGCAATAGATTAAATTTTATCGAAGAAATTTGAATTTCTTAATCTGTTGCTTTGTCAAAATTACAATGCATCTTGTAAATTCTGTTCGATGTATTTTAAAAATTTCTACGTTATCGGTAATTTGTTTAATAATTCCATACTGTCCTCATGTTACTATGACATAGTAATTTTTCTATAAATTTTTGATGTAAAAAATACTGTAAAATTCTCTGCGTGTAGTCATCTTGAAACGCTTATGATTTATATGAAAAATTCATAAACAGATAAGTATATTTTACAAGTCGTATAGTAATTTCTCAAATACTGATTTTAGCGTACTTATTATATCGTATGGTATAATTTCTATGCCAAATATGAAGTATTAAAAATCAGATTATGAATAGTTAGAACTCGTTTAATATTTTCTTATATATACGGCTCATGGAAAATATACTATATTGCATATTAATTTTTAGTTATATTTAGTAATTTTATTATTAAAATATGGAATTAAGTATAAACTGCATTAGTAAACGTGACTATATATGTAGTAAACTTTACTATCCCGTTTATTTTGCTACGAAAAAATATAATTACCTCAACTATATGTGAAAAGAAAAAAAAATCTCATCCTTGTATAACTTTTTTTACATAGAAATTTTTCCTATGTAAACATAGTAATAATTCTTATATTAACAGAGGATCAATCCCTGTTTGACAGAGATAAAATTCCTATGCTACGAAGGAAAAATTACTGTGTTAACATAGGAACCATTCTTATGTGGACGTATGAGGAATGTTTCCTATGTTGACACAGTATCTTTTACTATCTTAACATAGGAAATTTTCCTATGTATTATAGGAAAAGTTTCTATAATACATAGTATTTTTAACTTACCGCTAAAAATCTCAGATTTTCAAAAATCGGGAAATTATTGTTTTCACCCCGTTTTTCGAAAATCGAGTTTTCATCAGATCTCGACGTTTTGAGGTCCTAGGAAGCTTCCCTGACTATTCCCGCGATGATGTCCGTGCGGCTGTATGTGTGTGTGTGTGTGTGTCTGTGTATGTGTGTGTGTGTGTGTGTCTGTGTATGTATGTAAACCTCTTATAACTTTTGAACGGCTTGGCCGATCGGATCGAAATTGGTGGCGATCCAAAGAGTATCATAGCCATTAAATTTCGTGAAAATTTGAATCGATTCGGTTCGCTAGATTTCAAGGAGCTCGAAAACTGCGGGAAGTTTTGAGATTGGCCCGCAGGGTCAACTGACAGACCGATTTTTTTCTATAATTCTATAGGGAATTCCCATATGTTTACATGGAAAAAATTCCTATGTTCACATAGTAACAGTTAACTATGCCAACATAGGAAAAATTACTGTTTTTTTTCTATCCGTGTAGAAGAGCGTGGGGTGGAAGTATGGCAGCAGGGAGGGGGGGGGGCGATTTAATGAGCTAGAGGGAATCCAGAAAAAGTTCCAAAAATCCCGAAAGTCATTGGACTTAATCTCTAAAAATATTTTATGATGATAATATTTTATCTTGTATTCCGCAAGGTCTTGACTATAAGGAAAACTGTGTTAATAATTATACTCGTTTTTGTTATAATAAATTGTTTTCCTTAAAGCAATTTTGTATCGATAGCGGAATATTTATGATAATTCATTTTCTGTTCTAAAATATCGCACATTTGTTGATAACCTTCGATTTGCCTCAAAACCGTTATAAAAACGACGATTTTTAGTGCTATCATCTACAACAACGTTTTTCGCGTTCAACTATCACTTGGTTATAGGTCTGAGCTGTCTTGGTAAGAATATTATTGTTGTTATTTATTTATTTTATTGAAAATTTATGCAATGAAAATTATCAGCATGCAGAAATAATTAAATATCTCGAAAACTATTGATCGAAACTAGATCAAACATAGATTAGAATTGGTTTCTTGAACCCCGACCGTCACTTTATGCCTGATAATAACCTTTTATTTCAATGTTCCCAGAAGTTGCGAATGTCTAGTTCAAACTTTTAGATTTAAAAATTAAATTTTCCAAAAAATCGGCATCTATCGATATGGTGTATATAGATTAATATTTTAGAAACTATTGGTCGCAATCGGATCAAACATAAATATAAAATTTTCCTTAAAACCCCGAATTTAATTCACACCCATTCTTGAATCTTAATAAATTTCTCACTTATAAATTTTCAAAAATAATTTCAAAGTTTTTTCTTCACAGAAAAAAAGAATTTCTTGGCACAAGAAAAATTTTGCATTGTGAAATGGAAACAAAAATTTTCTTAGGACTAGAACAGATTTCTTGGCATAAGTAATTTTTTTGGCCACAAAAAATTTTCATTTTCAGTTCAAAATGTAATAAACTTCTTAAGGCTAGCAACAATTTTCTTAGGGCGAGTAAAACTTTTTTGCGTCAAGAAATCTTTCTTCTCCGTGAATACGCAGAATTTATATATAAAATTTTTTATTTTAATATCTTTTTATTTCAGTTTGCCATTAATTATATTTTTGAAAATGGACTTCAAATCGATATCCTATCTTATGTTATTCGCACTACTTTCAATAGTTAGTTGCGTCCAAGGATGTGGAACAGAGGGTGCACGCGTAAGTTAAAATATTTATATTAAATATAATTATTTAGCTATTTTTACTTTTGTTTTTCTATATTTATTTATTGTTGCAGTGTAAAAGCCAGCGAGATTGTTGTAGTGGCTTCTTTTGCTTTCAAGCTGCTAATGGAACATTTTGCAAACGAGAAAGTGGATAAATTATTGAATTTTGAACAGTAAAAAACAAAACAAATATTTAAAGTGTTTAAAACATGTTATTAAAACTCTGTGTATCCTTCGAGTTTCTTGAAGATTTTTTATTTTACGCTTCTATCCATCCTGCAACTTTTAAGATCGGACCGGTAGTGGGCCTTCCACAATACACTGAAAAAAAGATTTATTTGAGCCAAACATATCATATATTTGGATATGGCCAAATAAATATTTAATTGTGAGAAAGATATTGTATATTCGAGTAGTTTAATTGCGTGAAATAAGTGATTTATTTGTGGTAAAGAATTGATCTAATCGCTACAAATCAATAAGGGCTTCAAATATATGTATTATATCGCCAAATTTTAGATTATTTGTCACAAATTTAATATCTTCACAACAAATAAATCAATTATTTGACACAAATAAATGATATCTTTCCGTCAAATTATAAAATATTTGAATCAATGTTCATATTGAGTTGTACCAAATATATTTATTTATTATCAAGAAATATTCAAAAAAAAGTCACAAATAAATTGATTTATTTGGGATAAATATTTCTTTTTTTCAGTGTACACACAGTGTTAAAAACAAGATTGAAAACTTAAAATTAAAAAATCTCGATTAAGAACACTTCAAATTGTGTTTTCCATTATTTTCTGTAAAGGCCATCTAAAAACGAAAATTAAAAAAAAAAAACATTGAATTTCGACCAATATTACGAAAGTTATAATAAAAAAATCTCAAAATTTACCAGGAAGCCTCATTAAGTGAACACCACTAAATGCATTATACAAATGCTAAAACAGTATACAAATTTACATAAGACTTTTTTAAGAGCTCTAATAAGGCGTATCTACAACGTCTTTCAACAGACACATAATTTATTGTAATCGATTCATTAATTTTAAAAATGTCATAAGAGAAATTACCGCTCTTACATTTTTCTCTGATGTTTCATATTTCAACGGTCTAATCTGATCTGAAACTTCTTTAATTCTTTATCAAAGCAACTTAAAAGTATAAATAAATTAAACTTACCAGTTTACATGTTCCGTTTCTTATTTTTCATTTCCCGCTAAGAAAATTAAAGATTTAAAAAAAAAAAAATGAAATTTATAGGTTTCGGTCCGATTATCGTAAACCGAGTTTTGACCAGATTCAACATTTTAGGGTCCTCGGAAGCTATCCTGACTATTTTCAAGAGGATGTCCGAATGTATGTATGTGCACGAAGATAATTTAATTATATTATCTACAATACAAAATTTTTAATTTTAACTATCTGAAATAGTAGTAAAATTTTTCAGTGATAATAATAATAATTTCTGACCGAAAATAATAGCAGTTACAGTTGAAGATGGTAACTGTTGCCATTGAAGGTTATAAAAATTCTAAAACAAGAAATAGGATAAATTCATATAAATTACAATCCTTTTTTTATATTCATCATGCACGCGCGCGCGCGTGTGTGTGTGTGTGTGTGTGTGTGTGTGCGTATACGAGTATATGCGCTCTTGTGTGTGTGCCCGGGCGTGTGTGTGCGTAAATGTGTGTGTGAAATTTACCAGAAATTGAAAATTACATGTAGACAAGCTTCCCACTGTAACACCGATCTTTAAATTATTTATTAGCTTAGAGAGTTATATTATTTAGGCTGATGATATCTATTATCATCACGTTATTAAGAACTAAGATGTTGATAATAGTTATATCTAGTCAAGATAATTAAAGTTTTAATTTTTTATTATCATAAAATAATTGTAGATTTTACCATATACTTGGGAGATGCGACAATTCATATTGTATATTTAGTAATTTAAATGATATTTACTAGTTTCGAATTCAGCTTAAAAACGACAAATCAAACGAATCTACCTTAAGTGATGTTCGATTGTATTTATATGAGTCTCGTTCGAGATGATTACATCGTAGTACAACTACTTTGACTAGTTCTAACCACACGTTTTAGAGTATAAATGAAAAATATTTTGGCTTCTCGCCGCCTGTTCCTACGTCGCTCTCTAGCGGCTGATTGTCATATAGTTTATAGCTTATCCCAATATTATGGAATTAAGCCCAACCTAAACTCTTCAATTTAGCGATGGGTTAACATTTTTTTAGGAGTAAGAAAAGAAAGTTTGGGGGGGGGGGGGGTGTAATCATCTTGAATGAGACTATTATATAATTACAATCGACTATCACTTAAGGTAAGTTCGTTTGATATTTTATTATATTACGAGTCTCGTTCTTCGAGATTACATCGTAGATGTTTAGATCAAACCAGCTTACTTTTTATAGTCTTTTGGCTGAAGAGGAGAGCCCGTATACATTTTCTTGGCACCAGCTACACTCAACGGTATCTTACGTAAACTGGGCCAAGGATCACGAAAATCGGGTCCATTTTGTTCAAAAAATGTGCAAACAATTGTTAACACCAATTTAATTGTTTAAATCAAAATAACTTCCAAACCATTGGTTTCTTGGGGCAGTTTATTGAAAAAATCGATAAAAATGTCGATACCACCTTAAAAAAATCCATTTGTTTATAACATTAGCTACCAAAAAAAAAAAAAAAAAAAAAACGACTCTGGACGATGCGATAGAAATTCATTTCAAATACATAAAACTGTCGATTAGTGGTATCGAAATTTCGTCGATTTTTTTCTTCTTTCTCTTTTTATGCAACAAAAATTCTGGCCAATCAAGCATCTGTCGCGATTTGGTGGAGAGAGAGCGCGCGCGATATGCAGCTGCTCATGCAAGAAGAAGAGGTTCGAGCACCTGGCTCGTTACGCCTTATTAGAGCTCTTAAAAAAGTCTTATGTAAATTTGTATACTGTTTTAGCATTTGTATAATGCATTTAGTGGTGTTCACTTAATGAGGCTTCCTGGTAAATTTTGAGATTTTTTTATTATAACTTTCGTAATATTGGTCGAAATTCAATGTTTTTTTTTTTTAATTTTCGTTTTTAGATGGCCTTTACAGAAAATAATGGAAAACACAATTTGAAGTGTTCTTAATCGAGATTTTTTAATTTTAAGTTTTCAATCTTGTTTTTAACACTGTGTGTACACTGAAAAAA
>CAXHJT010000010.1:0-2500 GCA_964016945.1 Microplitis deprimator
AATCATTTTTTTTTTTTGTATAAATATACTCATCCAAATATTTAGTATATATATATATTAGGGTGCTTCATTTTAGAGAAACATTTTTTTTTTATCAAGTCCCACCTGAAATTCTTGTAGTCGGTGAAAAAACAAAAATTTTGAGCCGCATGGTAACTATTAATTACGATTTTAACCCGTTGCTAATCCATTTTCCATTTTTCCCATTTAATCAACATTGAAAAATAATTTTTTATAACTTTTTCCTTCCGCTCACCGTATTAAACATTTTTTTTTTGCATTTTTACTTATGGATTTTTGTAGAGGACTAAATTTGCTACAAAAAAAGGTCCTTTGAGCCGAGTCCGTAACTCGAGTATAGATTTCTACACAAATCGCTTCTTAGATTGAAATTTCGTAAAAATAACACTAAATCTTATCTAGCGCCCAAACTATCGATAATGGATAAAAAATGTAATGAACACTTTTGTAGAAAATTTTATGCCCAACAATTTTTGTAATTAAACAATTTGTCGTAACTCTCAGTTTAGTAACTGCAGCCTCTTAAAATATAAAATCGGGGAAAAATTTATTTTTTACGTCTCCAAAAACTAATTTAATAGATCTAAGCACCCGAATATATATATATATATATATATATATATTTATTTTTTTGTAAAAAAAAATTGGTTCAAGACGCTATTGAAGAAAAAACCGTCGTTCTATCTAACTTTAAATTCAATAAAAGTGAAACGAATCATCGTTTAAAAGATTAAAGCAACAGAAATAAAAGCGAGCAAAGAAAAAAGTTATTGAAATGAATCTTAAGATGCTTCTTTTTCTATGGCCACATAATAATTACTCAAAATCGATTATTTATAATTTTAAACTAGTTTAAGATATTAATTGTTAAAAATAACTAAATAAAATAATTTGAAGTCATTTTATGGTACACGGAGAAACAAACATGGGAATTTTTCCAATTTTTCTTAGAGGAAATTCCTTTGTTGACATAGCAAGTTTTGCTTCATCAAGATGGGAAATTTTACTAGGTTTACAAAGAAAATATTCCATTGTTAACATAATAAGTATTCCTACGTTGACACAGTAAAATACCCATATTGACATAGGAAAAAATTTGTATGTCAATATAGAAAAAATTCCTATGTTGCATAGAGGACAAGTTCACAAGAAACTAAAACCAACAAAATACCATATATTTTGGTCATTATTATTATTAAGACCTTAAAGCGATAAAATGGAGATGTGTGAAGGTTTTAAGGTATACGGAAATATAGTTTCAAAGTTTTCAAAAATGTTTTGTGCAATTTAATTGAGATTTTTTTATAGCACCTACCAATCGACAAATGTTTTTATAAATTTAATTAACATAAAAATGTACGTAAAAGTCAATTACATCGTGTTTCTGACAATATATTATCATCAATTCAATTAATTAATTTTAATTTACTTAAGGGGGTATTCTGGTCTAGAAGCCTAAATTTTAGGCATTTGTCAAACTAGGATAAAAAAAAATAAAGAAAATTTTTGCTATCCATTTTTTTATATAATATTTATTGATATTTAAGGAATATACAAAAAAATTTTAAAAATAAAAAAATCCTCGAATTACAGACCGTTAAAGTGGGGGCTCCAAAAAAAACAGTGCTCCCTGGTTGACATGATTCCAACCTTTGTAGTGATCTAAAACAAACAAATTTAGAAAATTTTTCATTAATAAAGATGTCGCTATCGTATGGACTTTTGCCAAGAAAAAAAAAATTTTTATCACAAAATGGCGTCTACATAAAAAAAAAAAAAATTTTTTTTACCTCCTTTTTAGGACCTTTTCGAATTTTTTAAAAATACTTAAAATTAAAATTTTTTAGAATCCAAGGCAGGTGCGATAGAGACATATATAAAAAAGATTTTCACCAAATTTCAAAGGAATCGGTACGTTAGAACTTAAGATATCATGTCAACCACCTCAAAAAAAGTAGTTTTGAGAAAAACGCGTTTGAAGTTTGAGAAACAATTTCAGTAAAGTCTCAGTTAATAATATTTAATACTCTCTTTGGATTAATCGGCAATCCCAGATCCATATATTGGGCCTTCTTCTTGAAAAGAACGAGTCCTCAAGTCGTCCGACAACATTTGCCGCTCATGAAGTGATTTGCTCCACTCGGCCGGCTTAGATGCCGCTTCACAAAATCCTATGTATCTCCGAAATTAATTCGAATTTTGAAAAATCCGTTTAGGGGCATATTTTTGAGGGTATAAACTTTGAAAATATGCAAAAAAAAATCGATTTTTTTTTAAATTTCTGGACCAGAATACCCCCTTAATAAATTACGTAAAAAAACATCAGCTTACAAATATTTCATTTTTACATACATGGGAATTTTTATTTTGTTAACATGGTAATAATTTCTATGTTAACATAGAAAAAATACCTATGCTAACATCGGAATCAATTTTAATATATTGCAGTTATTTTCCCAATGTTGGTATGGAAAAATTA
>CAXHJT010000010.1:7500-15000 GCA_964016945.1 Microplitis deprimator
GTGCGGATTTAATGCCGTCGCTGGGAAAAATTAGCTGTTAGCTGTGTAATGTCTTTAACTGGCTTATTTACCAGTTAGCGATGCTACTGCTTTGGGTACTTACAGGACCCGTCTTGAAACACGGACCAAGGAGTCTAACATGTACGCGAGTCATTGGGATATATTTATATAAACCAAACCTAAAGGCGTAATGAAAGTATAGATTGTCTTAAGACAATTGAGAGAAGATGGGTTACGTTACGATGTAATCCCGTATTCTCAGGACGTTCTATTCTCATTGAGAAAGGGCGTACCTAGAGCGTACACGTTGGGACCCGAAAGATGGTGAACTATGCCTGGTCAGGATGAAGTCAGGGGAAACCCTGATGGAGGTCCGTAGCGATTCTGACGTGCAAATCGATCGTCTGAACTGGGTATAGGGGCGAAAGACTAATCGAACCATCTAGTAGCTGGTTCCCTCCGAAGTTTTCCTCAGGATAGCTGGCATTTATAATTTTGAGTCTCATCTGGTAAAGCGAATGATTAGAGGTCTTGGGATCGAAACGATCTCAACCTATTCTCAAACTTTAAATGGGTGAGATCTCTGGCTTGCTTAAATTATGAAGCCATGAGATTTCGGATCAAAGTGCCAAGTGGGCCATTTTTGGTAAGCAGAACTGGCGCTGTGGGATGAACCAAACGTGAAGTTAAGGCGCCTAAATTAACGCTTATGGGATACCATGAAAGGCGTTGGTTGCTTAAGACAGCAGGACGGTGGCCATGGAAGTCGGAATCCGCTAAGGAGTGTGTAACAACTCACCTGCCGAAGCAACTAGCCCTGAAAATGGATGGCGCTGAAGCGTTATGCCTATACTTCACTGTCAGCAGCAAGTGAAACGTATATTTTATATATATGTTATGAAGCTCTGACAAGTAGGAGGGTCGCGGTGGTGTGCGCAGAAGGGTCTGGGCGTGAGCCTACCTGGAGCCGCCATCGGTGCAGATCTTGGTGGTAGTAGCAAATACTCCAGCGAGGCCCTGGAGGACTGACGTGGAGAAGGGTTTCGTGTGAACAGCAGTTGAACACGAGTCAGTCGATCCTAAGCCCTAAGAGAAATCTTATATTCATATGGTGTTACAAATAATATTATAAAACAAACACACCTATTGGGCGAAAGGGAATCCGGTTTCTATTCCGGAACCCGGCAGCGGAACCGTATACAATTCGTTCACTCGCAAGAGTGTTCGTCGGGGTAACCCAAAATGACCTGGAGACATCGACAGGAAGTCCGGAAAGAGTTTTCTTTTCTGTATAAGCGTTCAAGTTCCCTGGAAACTTTTAGCAAGGAGATAGGGTTTGGAACGCGAAGAGCACCGCAGTTGCAGCGGTGTCCGGATCTTCCTCTCGGACCTTGAAAATCCAGGAGAGGGACACGTGGAGGTGTCGCGCCGGTTCGTACCCATATCCGCAGCAGGTCTCCAAGGTTAAGAGCCTCTAGTCGATAGGATAATGTAGGTAAGGGAAGTCGGCAAAATGGATCCGTAACTTCGGAATAAGGATTGGCTCTGAGGAACGGGGCGTGTCGGGCTTGATAGGGAAGTGAGTGGACTGACGTGCCGGGCCTGGGCGAAATGATTGGTGTTCACGCATCAGGATTTGAGCTCGGTCCCGTGCCTTGGTCTCTCATGGATCTTTCTTGCTATGAGAATATAGTGATGTGAAAGCATTATTATAGTTCTTTTCGACCGTCATTAAACGTTCAACTCAGAACTGGCACGGTCCAGGGAAGTCCGACTGTCTAATTAAAACAAAGCATTGTGATGGCCCTTACGGGTGTTGACACAATGTGATTTCTGCTCAGTGCGATGAATGTCAATGTGAAGAAATTCATTTAAGCGCTCGTAAACAGCAGGAGTAACTATGACTCTTTTAAGGTAACCAAATGCCTCGTCATCTAATTAGTGACGCGCATGAATGGATTAATGAGACTTCCTTCGTCCCTATCTACCGGCGGTATGGCCTAAAAATGGCCCAAAATGGTCCAAAAATGGTCCAAAAATAGGCCGGGCAAGCAAACACCGGCCTCTACGTGGCTACCACCACAAGTACTGAAAGGGAAACCAACAGGTGTCACTGCCGATCCAGAGGGACATTATTATTAATATTATTTGAGAAAAGAAAAGAGTGGTAGTCTCTGAGAGCCCACTCAAGTATCCAAGGGTTCTGGATAAGGCTAAAGACAAAGACAAAGATAAACAGGGGTATAATACACCTCAAAGATATATGACTGTATGTGTGTGCATGCCCGTATGCGCGTACCTTGGTGCAAGTGTGCCAAGGAGGTGGATCAGGCGTCGGGTCGCTTACTTCGTCTAAGTGACTTATGACTGTCGGGTACTAATCCTTGAGCACACAATTATGAATAAAGAACAGCCAAAGTGAAGTACAAAAAGTACGAATGTACAAAAAGTACATAAACATAAGAAGCTGAACGAATGCTCTCATACCCTAGAGTAGCTCGAAAGCTGGTGGACTGAATGGCCAAACTGGCTGAGAGCAAAGTGCTCCAACGGAAAAAGTCCGAGAAACTCAGACATCAAACTGTAGTTTAAGGTGTTAACCTCGAGGTCAGGGACTTCGGTTCTCACTACTTACGGGGCGATGGTTCGCAGAGTCCGGGGCTATGATCACTTATGGTTAAACCCATGAGTGGACGGCTACGCGGGCTGGTAACTTAGCTGATATAGGTTTCAAAGACTGAAGTACAAGCCGGGGTTCCTGAGAGTACAAGTTCGTTCGTGCTAGATCTGAGATGTAAAAGAGTGTAAAACTCTTAGAGGGCAAAATAACTCTCCCCAATAAGACCGAGGGGCAAGAGAATTTAAACACCGGGGTGTGTGGGTGCGGGTGCGTGCGCACGTATGAGTTAATAAATGATCTATGATCATCTAAATTTGGCGAATTTGGCAAAAACTTTCAAACTATATATATATATGTTCCTCAAAAAGATGACTTTGATTGGTTATCAAAGTGAAGTGTAGTCCGATCCTGTGGGCCAAGGCGCTACACAGGCCTGAGTGGCTACACATGAATACTACGGGTCGTGAACTCAAAGCAAGTTGCACGGACCTGTGAAAGTATTCATTAAAGGCGAAAAACGCCTATCAGCCGTCCCAAAATCTCTTCCTTAGAAAGAACAACCTTAGAGTTGAAGGGAGAGACAAGGGTCAGGTAAGGCACTCTACTTCATTACTACCACGCAAATAATTCTGGTGGAAGTGACTTGGGAGAAACAGCACATGACTATTTCGGATGCTATTAATAGGCCGCCCTTATCTGAAATTTGACATGTTATAATTTGTACTTGTACAACGCTGTGGACCCTTGTTACGGAAACTACGAGCAGGTAGTAATGTTGTAGAGTGTAGCAGCCTATGTGCGAGTATGTTCTAGTAGGGCAGAACAGAAAGCACATCGGCTTGGGTAGGTAGCCCAACGCTGCCAACCCTAAAAGTGATGCCAATCACTTGAATCTATGGAAAAACTTGAATGATTGTTGATAATATTTAAAAGTGATAAGGCCTGCTCCCTCCGGGGGCGGGCTTTTCACTTTAATCGATTTGAATGATTGTTGATAATATTTTAAAGTGATAAGGCCTGCTCCCTCCGGGGGCGGGCTTTTCACTTTAACCAATTTGAATGATTGTTGATTATATACAAAAGTGTTAGGCCCGCTCCCTTCTGGGAGGCGGGCTTTTCACTTTAATCGATTTTGAGTATATGTGAACTAATTGTCTTATGGTCCCTGGACCTGAGGCAATTTTTTTTCACTTTAATCGATTTTTTTTTTGAATGCAATGATAGTCAAAATGCTATTATATGTCGACAGTGGACTGACACCACCGCAAATAGGCCCAGGCCCTGCAAAAATTTTTGATTATCATAAAATTGCGAAAGCAATACGTATGAAATTTTCGTGCAAAAAGCGGTTAAGTGTCAGCTCCCAGACAAACCTAACACCTATCCTTCCCCCTCCAAAACACTAATTACGCTTTTTCTCTTTCACAGATGGCAGCAGCAACACTAATATAACTTTTCTCCATGCAGGTATTACAAAGAGTTTAGCGACTCAAACAGCAAACAAATAAACATGGCAGTCCTTCTTCTTGAAAAATTATCCGCACTAATGGGCCGGCGTTCGGATTGTGCGGGACCGGCCCTCAAGGGGGAGGAAGGTCATGGCAATAATACGCCTCAAGAGACCACAACGACAGCAGCATCTTCAACGACGATCATCACCACGCTCGCTCGAAGGAGTGCCAGAGTGGCAAACCGTGTTGTTACTGCTAATTTGATCGCTAAGCCCCCTGGTACCCCCGTTAATCGTCGGCACGAGAATCGGGTTACGCGGACGCGCGCGGGTAAAATCACGCGACCAATTGATTTAGAAAACGCGAAACGGGACACACTTAAAACAGATTCTTTAGACGGTACAAATTGTTCGCGGGGCACAAGCCGACGTTTGTGTCCGGGGTCGAGTAACTTTGCCCACGGTGGGCTCGCAACGGAAGGAAAAACAATAGAAGAAGGGCTCGGTACGCGAAACGAAATTTCACCCCCCCAAAATCCGACAATAAGAGAAGGAGGAGAAAGAGGTTTTGACGCGGATGGTCTTCGAGTCTTGCAGGTGAACTTGCGAAACGATAAGGCGGGAACACTGGAGACAAGTGCCTTGTGGGAGGAGGAACGTATTGATGTCCTCCTTCTGCAAGAGCCATACGCAGCAGCAATTAACAAATGTTTCACAATACCTGGTTTTGGCGGCAACCTAAAAGTTGCTGCCACAACTGGAGAAAGGCCATTTGCGGCCATTTGCTTAATGAACCCAAAATACCAAATGATTCAAATTGCTCAACTAAGTACTTCGCACTGCGTATGCGCTCAAATTGTGGGTCCAGGCACTTCTTTCTACGTGGTATCGTCATACTTCCAGTGTCGCGACAACATAGAAACTCACATCACGCAATTAGAAAAGGTAGCTCAGGCACTAAGGGGAAAAAGGGTATTATTTGGGATGGACGCGAACGCCAGATCTACTAGATGGGGCCCAGAAACAAATGAAAAGGGAGAAAAACTAGAGGATTTTATTGACGATTATGGGTTGGAGATTTTAAACATTAAAAGGGAGGGACCAACTTACTCATCAACCACAGGGGAATCATATATAGACGTTACTCTAGCTACCCCAAAACTTGCACGGTACGTAAAAAACTGGTCCATCAAACGCGAGTGGGTGCAAAGTACTGACCATTATGCGATCGAAATCAGCCTAGGAATTCCAAGAGAACGGGAGGGTCTTGACGGAGCGGATCCCAAGCGGTTCAACCTTGCGTTGGCTGACTGGGAAAAGTTCCACGAGAAACTACCGGAACTCGCAAGAGAGAGTCTTGACGGCCTAGCACTGGAAACGATCGAGGACGTGGAAAAGTATGCCGATGCACTCACTACAGTCATAATAGAATCATGTAAATTTGCTATCCCAAAGAAGAAACTGCACAAAAAGTCATACCCGTGGTGGACCAGGGACCTAACAAGGGAAAAGAGAGAAGTGTACAAAGCCAGAAGGAGATACCAGAGAGAGGAGGAGAAAGACAGGAAGACAGAACTTAAATGGACATACTTGACGCTTTGCAAGACATACTCAAAACACGTTAAAAGACAGAGAGAAAACAGCTGGCGAGAGTTTGTCACGTCGAACGGTAACAAGGAGCACTGGGGCATCGTTTACAAGCTCCAGGCAGATAAACACCGAGTTAACAGAGTGCTCACCACACTCCGGCGTGACGGACGATCCACAGAAAGCTTCAAGGACACAGCTAGCTGCTTTCTAAACACACACATTGTTGATGACAAACCAGAGGTAGAAACGGAGGAGCAGAAAGCAACCCGAGTAAATTCACAAACACCACCAGACACCGCGGACGCCGACTTATTCACCCCGCGCGAACTACACAGAATTTTAAAGACCCTTAAAAACAAAAAAGCACCCGGGCCAGACTTAGTTGAAAATGAGGTAGTCAAAAGGGCGGCAGTAATTTTATCAGGAGAGTTTTTAGATTTATATAATAGATGCTTAGAATTAGGAGTTTTCCCAACCGCATGGAAAGAGGGTGGGATTATCATGCTCCTTAAGAGCAGTGACAAAGACGCGAGTGACCCTAAATCATACAGACCAATTTGCTTACTATCGGTAATCGGGAAGGTATTTGAGAGGCTGATTAAGTCGAGACTCACCACCACAGTCTTAGCTGGGGATAATATCTCCAGTCAACAGTTTGGCTTTATGGCCAAAAGGTCGACTGAAGATGCAATCGTTGAGATGCGCCGCTTGTTAGATTCGACAACAGAGAATCTGGCAATCGGACTTCTCTTCGATATTTCTGGCGCCTTTGACAACGTGTGGTGGCCGCGAGTACTCGAGGGTTTGAAGAAGCGGGAATGCCCCAAAAATGTTTACAGGGTGGTTCAAAGTTACTTTGAGGATAGGACAGTCTCACTGTCATGGGGATTCGGGAAAGAATATAAAAAGCCAACAAGAGGATGTCCACAGGGATCGGTTTTAGGGCCTTTATTTTGGAACATTATGTTCGATGATCTACTTAAAGAATTAGAGTCAACAGAACACGGGAGTAAATTTGTAGCATATGCTGACGACCTCCTCGTCATCATAGAAGGCACTTCACGCGCGGACATTGAAAGAAAGGGGCAAGGGACAGTAGACTCGATACTGGAATGGTGTCGTTCCGCGAAACTCACACTGTCGGAGTCTAAGACTGAAGCTATCTTCCTCAAAAGAGATTACACCCGACGCGGTCCACGCAAGGACAAAGGTCCGTACCCCTACGAAGCGAAAAGACAGAAAAAGCCCAAGTATGATTCAAAGCCACCGAAAATCGTTATAGGCAATTCAAAAATAGCATTCAAAAAGAGCGTTAGATACTTGGGGGTACACTTCGACCAGGACCTCAAACCAACAACACACATAAAGACAAGGCGCGCGAAATTAGATAAAACTTTTGGTCGTCTACGCCGTCTCGCACGGACTGAATGGGGACTGCGCTTTCCGGCTATGTCCACTATCTACAGGGGCTACTTCCTGCCTGTTGTCACTTATGCGGCAGCAAGTTGGAGTGACTTATGTGGAGTAGAGGATTGGAAGGCTCTTAGGGCCCTGCAACGGCGAGCCCTGATTACGATGACGTCTTCATACAAGACGGCATCGTATGAGGGACTTTGTGTAGTTGCAGGGGCAGTGCCCATTGAGCTTGTGATTGACGAACGTTGCGCCCGTTATAATCTTCGCACTGGCAAACAGGCAACCCTTGGAACCGTGACCGTGCAGCCAGATGACGAAGAAGGCCTTGTCTCCCTTAAGAAAGAAACCATTCGCAGATGGCAAGAACAGTGGTCCACAACGGACAAAGGACGCATTACATTCAACTTCTTTCCCGACGTTACTG
>CAXHJT010000010.1:20000-24463 GCA_964016945.1 Microplitis deprimator
TTAACAACAATATGATAAAATACATATATTTTATAATGTTGGAGCATGCAAGCGTTACAAATCCATTTACATTTTTATTGAAATTCCGAAGTTTCTGTACTTCCTTTTGTTGTGAACTGTTTACTGCCGAAACAGTCCTCAACAGCGAATCATTTTTCGAAATCAATAATTTATCACTAGTTTTGCCATCTGGTGAATAGAGCAACTTACAAACTGGCAAATCTACAGTTTCTACGCGTTCAAATTAAAAATTTTTCACGATATCAACTACTTCAATAGCTCAAATTGGCGATACCTGACTTTCCGTCTTTTCGAGAATCAACTGTTCATCGACACGGCTATTCAATAATTTGGTACCCAATTCAGCTTGAGTTGATCGGTCACAATGAGCCCCTGACATCACTGGTGCAGGTCGCTCTTTAACTAACACGTGCTGCTCTATTTCCAGCGTATTATTTTTAGTGACATTTACAGTGCTAGGCACATTTTCAGTAAATGAACAAAATTTCATCACTGGATTCAGTTTTTCGTCTAGTTTACAATTAAATGGACCGCTTCCATGCTCAACTTTATTTTTATTTAAAACTGTTCTTCTGCGCTCAGTTTTAATTATTCTGTTAAAATTGACGGGATTGATTGTTTCATTTAAGAACTCCCGTCGGCCCCCGTCAAAATTACCTACGGGAGTCTTTAATTTTCCGGTAACGAAACAAATTTTCGTACCGGTTTATCAAATATAAAATTATTTATTCCGGAGGATCTGGAACTTATAAAACGTTCCTTAATAAGGTCTGGATATTTATTACAACCGTCTACCGGGCGAATCTGTCTCGCCTTCGGTTTTTCGGGATGATAAGCCGGAATATGGGCCATCGAGACCACTTCTGATATTTGGAAGCGTTTTGCATTTTCTTCCTGGATTTTGAACGCAGCGATCAACGACGCGTATGTTTACTCTAACGTATTATAACATTGAACCTGCAGTAGAGGTGGAATACCATTGAGGAAAGCCGAAATCGCGTCCTTCTCAATTTTTGATTTTTCCGATTCAATTAATACACCCCTTTCGGTTGTTTCTGCGTACAAAATGTCACTATAAATTGCTCGGGCACGATTTACGTAAGAAACCATATGTTCGTTATGATACATTACAATGTTCTCGAGCTCTGCTTTGCATTGGGTTGCGGAACGGTGACGATCGAAGACGGTACGAAGGAGGTTTTCGAACTCCTTCATGTTGGTGTACTCCATATTTTCGACAGTCGTCCGAGCGTCGCCTTTAAATTTTTGACGCACTAGTGTCAAAAACATAAATTCGGCGCTCGGCGTGAGCATAGAGCAAGCGCGATTGCATGATCTTATGAAGTCGGAGACCGAGGTGCTTTTACCGTCAAAAGTAGGTACATATGATAACGCGTCTTTAATTGTAATACTCGGGTTATTAACATGATTGTTAGACCCGCTATTCCTTAACAGAGATATCTCCTCTCTGAGTTATTGAATTACGCTGGATACTTTAGTCGCGGCAGACGTTTTTATGTTCTTGAGCTCCGAGCCTGAACTTTGCAGTAATTTTGAATCATTTCGCAACTCTTTTTCCCGAGCCGCGACCGCGTTTTCTCTTTCAATTAAATCGAGCTCCGGTTTATTTCTAACCTCGAGATAGTTAGGCTCATCTTTGCTTTTTAACTCGCGTGATTTTAACTCGAGTTCACGTTCCGCTAAAAAAATTTTTAATTTTCGTAATTCAGCTTCTAATGTTCGCAATTTAGCGTTCGCTTCACTATTTTTCTGATTCCGACCGGCAAGATCACATAACTGATCGGTTAGAAGTCGTTCCCGAGCCTCCAGAACTGCCTCCCGTTCATCGTGCTTTCTGCACTGATCATCGAGTCTTTTTGATAATTCAAGGAGTTCTTCCTCTGCCATAGGTTCTCTTCGTTTATCCATTTTGCAAAATTATTGTTTGTTCAAGCTTTCTCAATTATTCAGTATTTATTAATGTAATTCTTAAAATAATCAAAAAGGAAAATTATCAAAGCAATTGTAATTATAACTGAACAGTTATTAATAATTTTAATTAAATTAGTTGAGGCTTAATGCTCCAATGAATGAGCGGTTTAGTAAGAATTAAAAATTCATTGTACTTAATTCATAATGTAAATATAATTTTTTCCGAAAAACTAATTCACTGCTCGATATAGAAAATCATTAAGTTCACAAAAAATTTTAAATTAGACCTGATTGCTTTGATAAATTCCGATTGTTTTTTTCTTTTTACAATTGAGAATGTCGAAGCAAATCATATTCAAACTAGACCGCATTAATGAACAATGCACAGTAGCAATGTAAACACTGATAAAAGATAACTTCCGTTAGATCAAACAAAATAAAATTCTCATTTGAGATCTTAGCCAGTTATCATTCCATTACTTACATTAAGTTCTGTCAACTGATTCAGTTGTTACGTCCCAGCCTGCTCGTCAGATGTCTCTGACTATTTTTAAATACTAATTATTTAGAGACCGATCTGAGACTTAACCAACTAATTAATTAAGATGTATATTGATAATTTAGTAAGTGGCATAATTAATAAGTCACTCTATATTATAGGAAATAATATAATATAATATAATAATATAAAATAATAGAATATAAAATAGTATAATATTATTTAGAATATTTTAAACATATTGATAAAGTTATTTTTCTCTTAATATTTGTCATGTACAAATAAACGCTGACGCCTCGAGTAAATCCTCGAGACGTGCAGCTGCACAAATAGCTATTTTATTCTAAGATAACTTTTGTTCATAGATAAGTGACTCATTTGTTAATAACAAAAACGGAGAAAGCGTGAGAACGGAGAATGGATCATTCGAGAATATTGCTTATCTCGATCCACCCCTCTATATCGAACGATGCGCGGGCCTGATGCCCAAGCGCCTCGTATTGATAAGAAACACTCTAGTTTTTTTCAATCAAAAGAAATAAGTCTGAATTATAGAATCATTGAGAGCAGTCAGGCTCAGAATAAAACACTTAACTTTGTTCTCACCTTCTCGAAGCTATTGTTAAGAATACCTTAACAATATTATAAATTATCTTGAATGTACATTTCACAATTCTCCAACTATCTCTTTATTCATTGAATAAAACAGATCCAGATAATATATAAATATAACCAGTTTATTACAACCACCAAATGGTGGATGTTCAACCCATAAAAATCATTATTTATAATTATATGTAAGTTTACATTACGTCCATTTTAAATCAACCGCTCAGCTACGCCAGCGCCAAAACATCAACCAGGATGTAACAACTTATTATTATATAATTAAAATTGGTGGCAGCGACGGATTCGAACAGCCCCCGAATAGACTGGTAAAATCTCAAAAATCCGAAAAATTTTTTTTTCGGAAAATTAACACCAAGTTCTCAAAGTGAAATTGAGCAACACAAAAAAAATATTACCAAATTTTTTTTTTGTCGACATCGGAAACTTTTTTTTCCTAAACAATAAAAAAAAAAGTAAAATTGTGAAACAAAAGTGAAAAGTTAAGTGAGAATTGAAGTGAGTGAAATAAATAATAATAAAAATCTATAAATAAATGAAATTAAAAATTCAAAAATAATTAAAATAAAATAGCAAAAAAAATTGTTTTTTTTACGGTGAAAATTTAAATTAAAAATTCAAAAAATTTTTTTTTTATTATTCAAGATCTGAAATTAAAATTTTTTCTCTGCTCTCATAAAATAATAAATAAAGAAAAAATATATATTTATAAAAATCAGATACATCAAGAAAAAAAAAAAAAAGTAAAAATTTTGAGAATTAAAAATAAAGGTCATAATAAAATTCAAGCGAGTGAAGTTAATAAAAATCAAAATTTAAAATAAATTAAAACTACAAACATCATCCACGACGCCCGACGGTTGCAGTTCAACAACAACTATAGCTGAGAAATCTAAAGTCATCTCATATTCCTGCTCAACTTATTTCCGTCAACCTTCCGACGGCAACGAAGATCTCCGTACCAACTACAACTACCGACTCGTCTGACATTCAAACCTGTAAACAACTAAGTAGTAAGTCAATTATATAGTTAAAATTTTTTTTTCTGTCTTTTAAAATATTTATATAAATCAAAATGACTATCGAAACAATGGAAATTTCCCTTACGGAAACGCAAAACGAGGTAATAGCGTTAAAAACTCAAATCCAACAATTACCAGCAGAAATACTTGAGATGAAAAATAAATAATTGTCAAGCAGCTATTTCTCAACAATTAAAAACACATTTCGAAAGAAATCCACCCGTAGATGCTTCACACCAATTACCTCCCAACCTTAATGTAACAAATAATTTAATTGCGAATAATAAATTTGATTACAAAGAATTTTTTAAAACTATACCAGATTTTGATGGTATAAGTTATCCAGTAGAATCATTCATCCA
>CAXHJT010000011.1:0-11380 GCA_964016945.1 Microplitis deprimator
AAATGGGAAAAAAAATCATACATTACATCTGATACAAGAAACGATTTAATAACACACAAAAGCAATGTACCTAGAGCTTATGCTCTACCTAAGATACATAAATCTAATATACCTTATAGATTAATTGTATCTTCTATTAATGGACCCACTTACAATCTAAGTAAATGGTTAGCAAAATTATTAAATTGTTGCAAAAATAAATATGATTATAACATAAAAAATAGTTTTGAATTTAGTAAATTTATTAAAAACAATAGAATTATTCCAAAAAACTTTGAAATATGCTCATTAGATGTAGTATCATTATTCACGAATGTGTCAGTAGAATTGGTGATAAACATAATCATAAGTTATTGGATAGAAATAAAAAATAAAATACCGTTACCACAAAATGAACTCATTACCGGTTTAAGATTATGTTTAAATAATACATACTTCAGTTTCGATAATAAAATCTATAAACAAATATTTGGGGCCCAAATGGGCTCTCCATTATCCCCAATTATTGCAGATATTCTTATGGATAGATTAATTTTCATTAGTTTAAGAAACATAAAATTCGAAATAGTTTTCATTAAAAAATATGTAGATGACTTGTTATTGTGTTTACCAAAAGATTATATTGACACACTCGAGGAAATATTTAACAATTACCATAAAAAAATACAATTTACAATAGAAAGAGAGAATAAAGATAATAAAATTAGTTACTTCGATACAATTATAATTAGAAATAATCAAACTTTAGAAATAAACTGGTACCAAAAACCAACATGGTCAGGTAGATATTTAAACTATTATTCATATCATCCAATTTCTCAAAAAATAGGCATCATATATCATCTAATAGATAAAGTTTTTTATCTTGCAGATGAAAAATACAAACAAGAAAATTTAAAATTAATTAAAAACGCTTTAATAGACAATAATTATCCAATAGAATTCATAAAAAAATATTGCAATAAAAGATGGAAAAAACTAGTAGATAAAAAAAACAATAAAATTAACAACAGCAACATAACAAATAATCTAGATATGTCTAAAACTATCAGTTTTCCACATGATGATAATTTGAATAATTTTATAAGGAACATATTTAAAAAATACAAAATCCCAGTAACTTTTAAAAATGAAAATAGTTTAAAAAAAATTTTATAATAGTGGAAAGGATTCTATTAATTATTTAGAAAAATCAGACTGTATAAATAAAGTAAATTGTATGAACTGTGAAAAATGTTATGTTGGCCAAACTAAAAGGTGGCTTAAAACTAGAATTAATGAACATAAAAACAATATTAAACTTAGTCCAAGCAAACATAACATGCTAACAGTACAGAGAATAAATAAAAACCATAACTTTGATTATGATCAAGTTAAAATCTTAGAAATAGAATCAAATTATAGAAAAAGATTAATCTTGGAATCAATATATATAGAAAAGGACAATAATACAGTTAACAAAAGAGAAGATACAGAAAATCTAAATGAATCATATAACAATCTGATCAAACAAAAACAGTAATAAATTAATTATAATAGTCAACATGATACTAACAATAGTAATATAATTTAAAACAGATATAAATTAAATTACAATTATCTACAATAAAAAACTATATTATCGACAATAGTTACATTATCTAAAACTGATACAAATATAATTACATTTACCTACAAGAAAAAACTATCCAATCATTACAAATAACCAAAAATATCACATTATAAAAATAACTAATAAAGTTACAACATTATAATTTAAAGCGTCACATAATAAAATAACAATAGATAAAAAATCATTAAAAAGATAAATTAATAAATTAAAATGAAAAAGAAAAAGAAGAAAAAAATCATGTTCATAACAATATCACATAAAATAAGGTATAAAATATAAAATAACCTCTATATAACACGTGCTTTCTAAAATATATATATTGTTTCCAGATTAAAAATTAATAAAATTGTTATAAATTAAAAGTATGAAATTATAAAATTTTCCAAATTCAATATTGTAAGTTAAAAATAAATAAATTAGTTAATTTTAAGATTAAATTGTAATAAAAAAAATATGTATATTAACAGTGAGTCTGAAGATGCTAGCACTGAGGGGCTAGCGAAATATCACAATAAAATATTTGAATTGGATTGGTTTGCCAGTGAATCATTAATAAATTAAATTAGATACACCAATCAAAGGATATATGAATGCAATAGCATTCATATATATCAAAATAACCAACTAATAAATAATTATACAAGGCATTAAACATGGAATGGAGGGAACTTAAGAACAAATATGGAAACATCATCACAGTTAAGTTAAAATCAAGGAATACAATTATATACAATTTAGCTAATCTAACTATTGTATTTGTCCTCATGATTGAATTTTCGAAAAATTTTGCTACATTTCAACTCAGCTCGAAGAGCTGAGTCAGAAAGTACATTTGGCTCAAAAGTTTATATGTATTTATATATATATATATATAAGTATATATATTGTCACGTAAATTTTACTTATTACTCGATAAACTCAACTAAAGTACACACATTTCTACTCAATTAAATTACTCAATTACTCGAACTTAAATTACACAAAATCGGGCTTCGTTACACTTCGCCCACCGATCACTCCTCTCATTTCCTCCAGATCCTGATGGGCGCCAGCTGACTTTTATTTCCTTGGTATAGGCAACCAGTCTAAACGTACACGTAAATTAAAACCTAAAATCTAAATCCTTCGGAGATGAGAGAAATGAACTGTGGTAGCGGCATGTCCTGGTGCGCGCAGTATGCTAGGTTGTGGAGAGAGGGTCGCGGTTCTTTTGACGCGTAAGAAGCCAATTAATCACATTTAAATTAAAAATAAAATAAAGAAAAGGAAATAAAATAAAATACCTCACAGATGACACGAGAGTGACGCGGAGGGCTTAAATGGCCCGCGGTCGAGTACTCTCGGTCCATCAACCGAATAAATTCCTGAGTACGCCATCGGGAACCTCTCGTGGACGACGAATCACAAAACTTAACACAAAAATTAATAAAATAATGCGGTAATTCGCGACAACAATTCACACGATAAACGGCTCCAAGAGCACAACTAACTGAGCCACAAGCTCCAAACTACGACAATCTAGGGTTGCAGTCGAGGTCTATCTCAGAGACTCTCCGACTCGCCACCACTCGCTTCCAAACTCCAAACTCTACTCTTGGGTCGGCTCGTACTCGAGCGACTCCGAATTCCAACTCTCCGACTCCATGGTCTACTCCCAACTATCCTTCTCTGTCCTCCCACTCCATTCACTCGCGCACTATACTATTTCCAGTCACTCTCACATCCTCGCTTCTCCATCCATTCTTCGCCCACTACACACAAGCATTCTGTTGACAAGATGCTGAGCAGTTACGCTTACTCAAGAAGCATCAGATGCCATATATTGGTACGACTTGCATTATCAAAGATCATTTTTAAAGACATGAAGATTGAAGATGGTATGTTGGATGAGTTAATACAGCAAATCACTTCTCGAGATGTATCCTACTCAAACGTAGAAGGATATATGGATAACTCAAACATTTTTCTTTCAACATTTCTGGACAAACTGGATGATTTGAAAGCTTGAGGTCCAACAGCACAATTGTGGGTGCAATATTTCAAAATGATTACAATAGCAATTGATTTTGTTCGCACTGAAAGACTTGGGCTTTTCCAAGAACACCTTGATGCAGTGCGCAGAATGCTGCCATATTTTCACGCCAGAGGTCACTTCTTATATGCAAAATCAGCCCACCTGTATCTGCAAGATATGCTCAAGCTGGAAGAAACTATGGATGAGCAAACTTATGAGAATGTCAGAAAAGGATTCTTCACGGTGAAACGAACAGAAAAATATAATTCAGGTACATGGACAGATATGGTCATCGATCAAAGTCTCATGAAATCCATGAAAACCGAAGGAGGAGTATCTCGTGGTCGAAGTACGGAAGAAAGTGTTTTGAGTAAATGGGTATATGCTATGTACGCCACAAATACTATTAGATTCCAGAGACTCAAGAGTGAAAAAATACAGTCCTGACGTAAATATATAATATTTGATTAGTTTAAACTCCATGATCCTTTTTCAAATACTACGCAGTTGATATCGATAGCTTCTGGAATTGTTGGAAATGAGCAAATCAACTGCTACAGAGCTTACGGAATTGGATTAGAGTCTATGAAGAAGATCACCGACTTATCATTTGATGAAATAAAGTTGAAACGTTTCGAAAAAGTAATGCCGCTTTCCAGTGTTAACAAATCTGTGAAAATCAATGATTGTAAAGTTGCAGTGGATCCATTATTACTCTTCCAAAGAATTACTGTCAGCAAACAATTTGAAAGTAATCTTGAAGAATATCTTCAATATGAATTGAGTCCGTATCTAACATCTCTATTTGATAATGATGGCAAGAGAAAAAACAACAAAATCGTCATTGTATGACAACATGAGCTCAATCGATTTTGTTCTCAACGAAAATAATGTGACGTTCATTATTGATGGCGGATTTCTTCTTCATCATGTTGTATGGAGCAGAGAAGATGCTTTTTCTATTATTTTTGATAAATACATGAATTATTTACAAAAACGTATGATTTTCTGGAGCCTATCATGACAATTTTACCACCTGCTCCAGAAGATTTGCTAAATAAAATTTTCTGCAACTGCCAGAGTGGTTGTAGTTCGCGATGCGGATGCAGGAAAGCGGGCTTGTAATGCTCTTTAGCTTGTGGCTAATGTAATGGGCAAGCTTGTCTTAATGCTCTACCGTATCAGAGCGACATTAATGAAGATGGAACCTTTGACCCCGAAATCATGGAAGAACTTAAGACAAATGTCGTTGAAGACGATAATGAAGGCCAGTTTGAAATTTACTAGCAGCCGGAAGACGACGATGAAGAGGAAAAAGATGATTGAAATTATAAATTGTAGTTTTTGTACCCTTTATTCTATTTTTTTACTTTTAATAAAAATAAATATATTGAATGATATTTTTCAATGAAAAAATTAATTCATAATTCATTTGTTTTTTTTTTTTTCATCATGTAAGAATTTGTTAATATTAATTAGGTTAAAATTCAAATATAATTCCTATATTTTTATCAACAATTCTGCAATTACATGGGCAGGTGAGTGTTGTTAAATAAATTAATACTGAATAAAAAGTGGATAGGTTAGGAAAAAAATGATAAAATATATTATAATATTTAATAAAAATTGACAACTATTTATAATCATTGATTTATCGATAGTTCATCAACTATATATGGCGCGTTTTCGACCAGTTGACTGGTAGAGCACTCGGCGCGAAGCACCAGTTGACCTGAAGTGATCCTGTGACCGCGCACACTCCACCCTCTATCTCGAAAACGGTTCACCGTATGAAAAATTTTTTTGAACGAAATTTGTAGAGAATTTTGTATTCTACAATATTGATAATGAATACAAATTGCAAACAACCCATCGGAAATGAGATATTTCCAAAAAAAGCGCAAAAAACCGATTTTTGTGACCTTTGATCTTGAAATTTAATAGTTGCGTACACCCTACCATATGTAGGTTTTGAGACAACTTTGAGAGTGTCAATATACAAGTATTTACAGACTTACAGCTGGGTATCTCGAATTCCGAGGTGAACTTACTATAATGACTGGACTATGTCATCATAACGACGATGGATTTAACCGAAGCCTTCCATCAAATTTTAATGGCGGAGAATTCCATTCCTTTAACTGCCTTCTCAGTTGAAGGACGTGGACAGTACGAATGGGTAAGAATGCCATATGGTTCATCTGGAGCACTATCTACATTCCAGAAGGTGATGGATAAGCTTCGAGATCGTTTTATACATCTTATACATGAAAGGAATTTACCTCGAGCTTGGATTGACAAGGTCTTTGCCTATTTGGATGATTGGGTCATTATTAGCATGACCTACGAAAAACATAAGCAAATACTTTTACTCATTTTTGAAGTATTTCGTGAAGCTGGCTTATTAATCAATCCAAAGAAGTGGAAGTTTTCTAGATTCGAGGTCAAGTTCTTGGGTTTTATTGTGGACAGCGAGGGTTGACGCCCTGATCCGAAAAAAATTGCTCCAATCATAAAACTTCCTCGTCCAACTAGTCGAAAACAAGTACGGAGTTTTTGTGGACTCGTCAATTGGTACCATCGCCATTTGCAGAACGTGGCTGAAATTCAGGGACCGCTTAATAAACTTTGCAGTGTCAATTCAGAATGGAAATGGGGATCTGAAGAAGAAGAGGCTTTCCAGAAGCTGAAGCAAGCACTTATCGAGGCCAAGCCTTTAGCGATACCAAAACCAGGGTTACCATATGTCTTGTATACAGACGCGAGTGATACTGGACTAGGGGCATTCCTTTTACAAAAGGACCCCGAAACAGATAAGGAATATCTGATAATTTGTTTGAGTCCTCTATTACGGGGTGCAGAGACGCGCTATACAACTACTGAAAAGGAGTGTTTAGCAGTGGTCTGGGCTGTACGCAAACTGAGATGTTACCTAGAGGGAATACCTTTCACCGTGGTCACTGATCACGCTTCACTAAAATGGTTGCATACTCTGAGAGACCCCAACAGTCGTCTCGCAAGGTGGGCAATGAAGTTGCTGTCCTACCAGATCACCATAGAACATCGCCGCGGGCATGAAAACGAGGGACCAGATGCCCTATCACGATTATATGAGGTTGATAACCCTGTTGAATGGTCTGAACTTTTAAAAGAAGTCAATAATGAAGGTATCATATTTAAAAATATTCAATCCAAGGACTGGTATGATATAAAGAAATTAAATGTACTAAAACACCGTGAGAATTTTATAGAATGGAGAATTGTAGATGATAAGCTACAATATTTTAAACCTGATTATTTAAAGGAATTCATAGATGATGAAGATGCTTGGAAGATCGTATAACGGGATCATGAAGTAACCGAAATACTGAAAAACAATCATGTCGTGCCTGACGCTGGACATCTGGGTCGAGAAAAGATGTACAAACGTATCAAGAGCAAGTACTACTGGCCCGGTATGTATAAGGATGTCACTGATTATGTCGAAGCTTGCGAAACGTCCAAGAAAGTCAAGTACAAACAAACTTTCTCACAAGGACCTGTGAGGACCCGTCAACCAATTGAGCCATAGAGAATTGTAGCTGCCGACGTTACAGGGTCTTTCCCTCGTTCTAGAAATGGCTATCAGTACATTTTAATTATTCAAGACTTGTACACACGTTTCATCGAAGTTTTCCGGTTACATAAACAAACTGGTCAGAACGTCAAAAAATGTTTTTATCGCGCGTTTTCTTGTTGAGGTTATCCCATGATCCTGGTTACCGATAACGGTACCGAATTTATCAACCAATTGGTTAAAAATTTCTTACTTGAAACTGGTGTGAAGCAGACAACTACCGCTATCGCTCACCCTCAGGGTAATCCTGTCGAGCGGATAAACAGGACCCTAAAACCAATAACTCGGGCTTTTATTGATGAAAATCAGATTTTAAGATGAACACTTAGGTGAGTTGCAACTCAGATACAATAGTTCGTACCATTCATATCTTAAGTTGTCTCCTTATTATCTTGTACACGGTAAAGAGACCAGGTTATCGGGTAAGGTTACTAACCTTGAGATTGACGATCTAGAGCTCGAAAATCTAGCTAGACGCGCGCGAGTGAATTGTTTAGATCAGTTGAGGCATAAGGTCGAGGATGTCATGAGAAAAGAGAGCGAGAGTCAAGCTCAGTATCATGATTACGGTATTAAGGATCTTCCTTCTCTTAAAAAAGGAGATCAGGTTTATTATCCTAATAGAAAGCTCAGTAAGAAAGTAGATGGATATAGCGCGAGTCTAGCATGCAAATTTTTGGGACCCTCTATAGTAGATCAGATAATTAGTTCATTTATTGTAATTTTAAAAGCTGATAAAGGGAAAACCCTTGGCAAGCGCTATGTTCCAGATCTCAAAATTCCACGAAGGAGTTTGAGATCAAAATAAATAATTGAATATTTTGACAGAGGCGTGCCAGAGATTCGCTCATCCTTGAGCATTACCTCGACCATCCTTACCGCTCTGAGAACCCAATGCAGGCCAAGACTTACGATCGCTTGGGACGTCGGGACCGACGCAGCATCCGTTTGGGCAACGGCGAGTTGATTGAGGGAAATCTGTTGGCGATTTCCGTGACGCACCCTCCGGCTCCGGAACCTATCTACGCACTAGCACACAAGTGCTACCAGCCGCCGCCAAAACCGAAGCCCCAATTTTACTTCAATTGGGCTAAGGCCGACTATGTTCGTCCGGGAGATTCGGACCCTCCACTAACGATCGTCCGTCTCACGTCACCGCCTCGATCACCGGTACGTGCTGAAGAAAAGGGTGTTCGCGTATCGGAGAGCGACACTCTTTCTGAGGTTGTCGCCGGGTGTCGTCTAGGAGAAACTGATCCGGAGGAGGATCTGGATGTCCTAGTAATCGATTACGAGCAACTCACAGTGGGAGGGCCAATCAACCTGTGGAATAAAGTTGCCCGGGAGTCGCTTGGACTCTGTAATTGAGGATGTCTTCCAGGAAGCATTACTACCAATTTAACTTGAAAAACCAGAAAAGGGTTTTCCCTAATGCTGCCTGTCGTGCATCAGGCCAAATCAGCTATGTAAATAAAATAATCAACTAAACCTACGCTCATTCACCAATTTAATTTTTCCTGATCTAACGATAGTCTGGTGACATGGGTTGTAAAGAGGTGACCTGTTGTTCGACTGCCAGGTCAGCAAAAATTAAATTTCGCGCCCTTTTTAGTTTGCGCACCCGCCCTTGCGCCGAATTTATTTTAATTTAGCGGCGTGACGGTAGGGGGTCGATCAGGTGTACCTCGTCGCCAGACGACACAACCAATAATTAATCGTAACCTGTGAGACGAGCTGGGCAGTAGCTCAATCAGAAGCAGTCTTTTTCATTTTGAAATTTTACTAAAAGTTACAGTCAGGCAGACGCCAAATCTTTCAGTTAAGTTTTGTTGCGGAATTTTAGTCGTCGTTTTTTCAAGATCCAGTTACTTGTCCAGAAGGAGAACCTGAAGTATGGCGAGGCACTTGGAGCAAGTTGATGTAAGTCCTTTGGCGTAAAGGTTAAATTATTAATTAAATTTAGTTTGTCAAACACGTGGGTAAAATTTTCCTAATTAATTTATCGTCTCTATAAATCTATTTAATTGAATATAATTTATTTATCTATTTTAAATCTCTGTGCATGCGGAAAATTCGTTTCTTTTAATTGATTTTAATTGCCAGGATCTTCCTCGACCTGAGAAATTAATTATTAATTGAATATATATTAGAAGACCGCTGATTATTATTAAAATAAATTGTCCGAATAAAATTTATTATGAAGCTGAAGTTGATGTCGGACGGGTATTCAGGTTTTTGGAGATTGTAATACTGAAAATACCTGACAAGTTTTCGGTGCACGAGCAGTAGAATCTTTTCAACTTTATTCAGTTAAAATAAATGTATTAATTATATTCATAAAGAATTAAATGATAAGAATAAGTATTAAATAAATAAATAATTATTTATAATAAAAGAATTTAAATTATATTTAAAATTATTTTAATCATTTTCTCGAACATTTCCTATCCCAAATCAAGCCACGTACTCGGCTACATCAGGCATTTCTGAACCCAGTGCTCAACATCTACACGAGCAACTAAGAAGGATCGTCCGAACTTCCTGGTACGGGGAAGCTAGGGCAAATTCTTACACATGGATGGCGATGCATCTATACATATAATGTTCATTTATCCCACTAGGGGCGCTTGCGCATTACCATTCTGGACAGCTGTTTTTTTTTTTTGGTATTATTTTAAAAGCGTCGATTTGTTGATTAATGAAGTCATATATTTAATGAACAGATAATTTTAGTCGCGTAATACACATATTTTGGGTGGATTTTTTTTAAATTCTAGGTAATGGATTTGTCCTCATGGTCGATTTTTCAAGGAATTTTGTCATTACCTATCATAATTGGTTGAGTAGAGTTCAAAAATAGCATTTGTTGAAAAATTGATAAATGTATATATATATATATATATATATATATATATATATATATATATATATAATTCCGTAAAAACACCTTATTAAATCAGTACAATTGTTGTGTGAACTCAGTAAAAATACCGGATTATTACGGTAACAATGACATATTATCCGGTAGAAATGTTGTATTATTACAGCACAAATGCCGTATTATCACGGTAGAAATTTCGTATTAATATCATATAAATAAAGTATTAATATTATAGAAATGCCGTATTGATACAGTAAAAGTACCGTGTTATTAAGGTGAAAATAACGTATTTATACGGTAGAAATGCCGTGTAAGCTCCGTATAAACGCAGTATAAGCTCTGTAGGAATACCGTAATTAAATTTCACAAATATACCGTATAAATACGGTAAAACTACTTATTATCGACGACGTTTATACTCTTTTAATACAGTGTTCAAACCGTATCATGAAAACCGCGAGGGCATAGATTAGATTTTGTCTCATTTATCAATTATGTCTGTCAACTGAATCGTATGTTATATTTTATTAAACAGTCGAAATAAAAGTGTCTGATCTGACTTATTTGTAACTAAGTAAGAATGTAAATCTATCAAATATAGTATCTTTGGAACTATAAGGCTTACGGATTTAAAATTCAGCGTGAACGTTTGTTATGTCATGTAGGTATTCCTCATAAGGGCTTTGATATAATCTACTCCTAATAGGGTTTGCGTGGGCGTCAAGCGTTAATATGCTTCCATTTCTAAAAGACATACGTTACAGAGTTGAAATTCTTCATGAACGTTTATTATGTCATGTAGGGATCCCTCATGAAACGACCAATAAATTCAACTTCTTAGGGAGTTCATGGGGGGGGGGGGGAGGGTGTCAAACGTTAATATACACCTGTTTTTTGCGTATAGGTGTTACCGACTCAAAATTTGGCGTGAACGTTGATTATGTCATGTCAGTATCCCCCACTACATGACTATAATGAAATTAGCTTCGAAGAGGGTATGCGGGGGTTTCAAATGTAAGTATATACTCCCGTTTTTAAAATATATGTGTTACTGAGTTGAATTTCAGTGTGAGCGTGCATTATGTTATGTCAGTATACCTCACTAAATGGCTATAGAAAAATCGGTTACGAAAAGAAGATGCAGGGGCATCAAACAATCATATAATTCCTTTTTTAAAATATATGTGTTGCAGAATTGAAATTCAGTATGAGCGTTCATCATGTCATGTGGAATCCCTTATAAAACGGCTTCGGAAA
>CAXHJT010000012.1:0-12743 GCA_964016945.1 Microplitis deprimator
TCCCCGGTAGTCCGACTCCACCGACGGCCTCATCTGAGCGCCAAATCATTACTGCTGCGATTCTTCATCAACAAGATGATCAGCATGCGCGGCAGGCCAAGTTTCGTTGCCTAAGTAGACGGAGGGATCCGAGAATTACAGCCTTTTGCATCCTCGATGCCAAAAACTCAACTTGTGATGAGCAAGTTGGGATTTTAGCCAATGCAGATACAAAATTCTGTTTCATCCCTCCTAGGACGCCAACAATGAGTACGACAAGCTTGACACGGTAGCCTCGGTAAAGTTTGCCAATTCCAAACAGGAGATCTCGATATATTTCGTGTTTGTGCTCTTCTTTAACCGTGATGTTATACTCAGCAGGTGCTGAGAACTCAATAACATAAATGTTACGAGCGGTTTTATCGAAGAGCACAATATCAGGTTTATTGTGATCTATTTTCCGCGTTGTTGCGAATGGCACGTTCCAATAAATACGGCAACGGTCATTCTCAACAACTTGCGGAATGTCTCCTGGCAAATAAGGCAGCACTGGTGTTTTATCGATACCGTGCGTATGTCTAAGGTGGTAATAAAGTACTTGCAGAGCAGCATTGTGACGCTGAACGTATGCACTTCTTGCCAGCACAGGACATGCTGACAAGAGATGCATAAGCGTCTCAGGATGTTGTTTACACACCCTACACAGTGTGTCGGATAGCTGCATCTGGAGCACTTTTGCACGGTATTCGAGAGTGTTAATTATACCATCTTGGCAGGCAAAAATATACCCTTCAGTCTCGGACATCAGGCCAGCTGACTTAAGGAAGGAAAACGTCAGCTACTCGGACAAGCCATGTTCACGCACGTGTTTAAAGAACACGCTGTGCATTGACTTGTCCATGTGTGTACTGAGCAGTTTTTGTTGCTCAGCGTTGCTGATGACCCTCTTGAATTCCTCCTTAGGGAGGTCAATAAGAGCGTTTACTTTTCCGAGACCAAGGGATTTTGCCGCGTACGTTGCTGCCTTATATAAGAACGCTCCCTTATGCGCATTCTCATGCTGATGAACAATTTGCATAAGGAAGTCGTCTTCATTTGCTGTGAAATTGACAACTTCATATGTTAAACCCAAAACCAAACGATCGTGTAGACACTCCAAGCTCTGTAGACCTCTCCCTCCGATGTGCCGGGAAAGGTATAATCTGGTGACTGAAGACTTAGGGTGCATGCTCCGATTCATATTCATGACTTTGCGTGTCTTGATATCGAGGTCTTTAAGCTCTTTCCGGGCCCATTTAAGGACACCAAAAGAGTAAAGAAGTACCGGGACAGCAAGCATGTTTGTTGCGGAGACTTTGTTCTTTCCGGAAAGTTCTGATGACCAGATTTTCCGGAGTCTCCGCACATACTCGCTGCAGAGAGTCGTTTTGATTTTAGGAAGATCCTGCATAGGACTTCCCTCAATACCTAGATATTTGTACGACTCTCCGGCGTCAAGATGGTCAATGACGCTCCCATCTACCAACTCGATATCTTCACGCACATCAGAGCACTTACCCTTCACCAGATTAACGACCGCGCACTTGTCCAACCCAAATGCCATGCCGACAGCCCGTGTATACTCCCCTACGATGTTCAAGGCTGTCTGAAGGTGTTCCTCATCAGGTGCATACACCTTCAGATCATCCATGTAGAGTAAGTGGGTGATCGAATAACTCCGATCAGTTGGTGGGCCCACTGAGTATCCACGAGTACGGCGTAGCGCAACAGATATTGGCAGCAGTGAGATGCAAAACAGCAGAGGGCTCAGAGAATCTCCCTGAAACACTCCTCTTTTGTACTGTACAACTTCGGTTACACGTTTGTCGTTGCCACATGAAATGTGGAACCGTGTTCGCCAAACTCCGGCGTCAAGAAAACCTTACTGATTTAAACTCATGAACAAAACTGTCTGAATAATACTGCCACTCATACCATTGAATCATTCAACTCCATGAAATGTAGTCCCACTAGATGGTACTATTAGTAATATCATATTTTAATATATGTCACCAGAAAAATTCATATAATCGTACATGAGTCGATATAATTAATTCTCAATTTCTTAGAACTCTTTGAATTTTATAATATTTGACATTATTGATTTTTTTTTCAAACTACTTTTTTGACTCTTTTTTTTTGGATTTCATAATAAAATAAAATATGGTACAGTCTGCTTTAAGGAATGCAGAGGTAGAAAAATTTGGAACGTTTTGAAATTTTGTAGGGTAATTTTAATTATTATTTATAATTAAAAAAAATTTATCTACTGGAAATCCCATAGGACTATTTTTTATAAACAAATAGAGCGTTTCGTAAACGAATATACATATTTTTTTTTTTTTTTTTGTAAATAATTATTCATCACGTTCCCCAAAATTGTGAAAAAACAATTCGTTTTTTATTGACATTCCTTTATTGAACAAACAATTTGTTACAAACAAATAATTTTTCATGCTAGATTTTTTTTGAAATACTAGAAAAAAGAACTAAAAACAACCATGTGTTCTTTTTATGTGAAATAATTTTTTTCTATTTTTTATATAATTTATAGTGTTTTTGTCGTATCTTCAATATTTAATAAGTTAAATTAATAACAATGAAGATAACCAGAACGAGAAGGATTAGTTCAAGTTCACGATATTTTTTAAAAATGTAAAAAATACAATAAAATTATTTCCAATAAAAAAAAGCACATGGTTGTCTTTAGTTTTTTTTTTTAGTATTTAAAGAAATATATAGCGAAAAAAATCAATTATTTGTAACAAATTGTTTGCTTGATAAACAAATGAAAGTAAAAAAAAATTTTTTTCTCATAATTTTAGAAAACGTGATAAATAATTATAGAGAACGTGATTTGAAGATATAAGCTTCCTTAATATTATTTTTAGCAAAAGCAAAACATTATTAATTAGAAAGTGCAATTTAGAGCAATAAAAAATTTTTTTAAAGAAACAATTTTTTTTTAATCATTATCTTCATCAAAGATTAGATTCCCGAAAAATTTGTTTCGTAATCTTTTTAACAATGCATTTGTTTATAACAATCAATGTAAAAAATTTTTAAAAAATATTGTTATGTAGCTTTAAAAAATAAAAGAAAGCCGAATAATTAAGATGATTGCAAAGAAAAAAAAAAAAAATTCTAGGTTTTTACAAAAAACTGTTTACTTTAGAAATAATCGGCCTTTTTATGTAAGCGTTAAATAGGGAAAAATGAACTAATTAACAAAACCATAGTTAATTTAAAATTGGGATGAACATTTTTTGTTAACGGATTATTCTTTATTCATGTATTTTGATAGTACTAATTTTTTTTAATTTTTAATAATCATATTTAATCATTAAAAACTTTTTTCTTTAATCATGCTTTTGACTCCGTTGACGTCCATGCAAGGCCCACTACCCGTTTTTAGCCCTATTGTCATCTCTAAATTAAAATTATAAATAATTTCGGTACAGTTTGTGGAAGGGAAAGGAATTATTTTGAGAAAATTTCTTGTTCTTTAAGGAGCTTTTTCCAATTTCGGATATCTCAAATACTTTAGGAAATATTTGCCAAAAAACCAAACTATTCTTATTTTTCTTTATTTGATTGTTTATGAATTGTACCATTTCTGCCGGCCCCTATGTTCTAATTGATCCATTAAACCGTTTTTCCAGACCAATCGATTGAACTCAAAGTTCAACATAGTTAAAACTTTTTTTGTTTTTTTTTCCACACAGTCACTAAGTAATTAATGCAACATTGTAAGAAAAATCAGAAAAAGATGTAATTTTTTCTTTATAATAATAATTACATAACTAACTCTTGTCCGTGGATCCTAAAAATGAAGCAAAACAAGTTTAGCAAATCTTTGTCTCGAGCTATTTCTCATGATTGGGGAATAAACGTGGCTCGAAAAGTTTTCTGTCAGAAGGTCTTTAAACTTAAAATTGCGAGCTTCAAATTGTTTGTTTTGTTTTTTAATATTAGTATCTACACATCCAAAAACTTAAAGGAAAGAAACAAAAAAATTTCCTAGTGATTTTCGGAAGGCTATATTTTTGTGAAAAATAATCGTATCGAAAATTTAAAAAAAGAATTTGAAGCTTGAAATCTTTAGATTAAACAACTTTCAGCAAAAAATTTTTTTGAGTCATATTGATTGCGTAATCATAAGAAATAGCTCGACACAAAAACTTTCTAAATTTTTTGGTTTTGTTTTTTGGGTCACGGGCCCGGGATATTTTTTTTAAAGTAAAAAAATGCATAACTCTGTTAGGAAATTTATTCAGCTACAATTTGCTTTTTTTGTTGTATCTGTACGACGATTTGTTGCTGAGATATCAGCTTTCAAATGAAAAAGGATATTTTTGTCTTCTATTATTGATATTTTAGCAACTAATAGTTGTACGGTAATTTTAAGGACAGTATTACAAACTTGAATAAAGTCCCCAGCACAAGCCTAATTTTCGATTTTTGGAAAAAAAAATTTTTTCTTATCCTTAGCAATGATTTGAAAAACGTACAAAAAAATGATTTTTATGGTTTTTAATCAATCAGCCGCTACTTTACAAATATTGATAAAATGGTTAATGTTGCCAGACCAAAAAAAAAAATTCACGTCTTCATTTTTGTGAAATTTTGTAGAAAAAAAAGCCCGCATTTTTCTTTTTTTTCTGAGCTTTTGTTCAGACTTTTTTTTCGTAAAATTTTGTAGAAAAATTGCCCGATTTTTTTCTTTAAAGATTTTGTTTTTCGAAAAAAAAATTTTCTGTTATTCTTATCAGGGGGTTTGAAATTTTCTCTCTATTATACTCAAGTCCACAAACGGTACTATCTTTGTTGCATTCGTACAGTAAAAATATAGAGGGGTTGCACTTGTTGGGACTTTAGGTTGAATTACTGGGGCTCTGAGGGTTTGGTGAACTTTTCGGCTATTATCAGTTGATTAGGCATTCAATTTCAAGTGACAAGACCTACTACTATGATATTTTAAATGAAAAGTTGGAAACCTGGTCGATCCTGAAAGGTAAAAAATTTTTCCTACTGTGCCAATTATACAAAATAAAAATCTTTATTGATATGTTGCAACAAAAATTTGTTCATTTTTTAATTAGAAAAATTCGCAAAATATCAAAAAATATTTTCAATTTGTATAATTGGCACAGTAGGAAAATATTATTTGTTTCTATTTACATTGAAATTTTGGTGAAATATTAAAAAATCTTCAAAAATCTCGAATTTTTTATTAAAAAAATGCGAAAAAGTTGCTTAAAAAATTGAAGATATTTGAATCCCACTTTGGCAAAGGGCTTAAAAGATTCGTTCTACAGTCTAGTAAAACATATATTATCTCCAAGAAAATTAAAAATGTCAGTCTTCAAAAAAAGTTAAAATTTGAGTTAAAATGTAAGAAAAAACTGTGAAAAAGAAAAAATTTTTTTGAAAAGTTTTTTTTCGAAAACTACATTCAAACGTGAAGAAAATAGCGACTGCTGAAATGAAATTACGATAACTTAATCAGGAGTTATGAATTTCCGAAAATTACCTCATCGTTATTTTTTCGCGATTTTAAAAAATTCATATCTCCAAGGTTTTTGAAAATTAAAGGCTAAAAATATAGGATTAGGTGTCTTGTTATATGTACAAAAACATATGAAAAATTCAACCGGATTTGGCATGGTATGACCCATATATTAGGGTGTTTAAAAAAAAAAAAATTTTTTTTATGGTATCCGAAAATTGAAAGTATACCTGAAAATAAAAATTTTAACATCAATGCGAGCTGTAAATAATGATATTAAAGTTTATTCCTCACTCGACTTCTCTATTTTCCATTTAAATCACACGGGAAAAAAAATTTATTTTTTTAGAATTTTCCAGCTTACAAACCAATGCACGGATTTTTATGCACGAAAAATAACTCTTTAGGAAATCGAACGCTCTACCCAAAAAGTCTCCTATCATTTTTCGATAAATCCAATTGTTCAAAGGTTATTGGAGCTCGAAGTAAAGTTGGAGATTTTTTCACTTTTCCGGCGAAACTATCAGACTTATCACAACATATTGTAAAATCTTTTTTGTTGACAATTCTACTCTCTACAAATTATTATTTGTAAAGTTTTTTCAAATTCCGCATTGTTTTCTAGATATTTCCATTTTAATGTGGAGCTCTTGGAATCGATCAGAACCACTTTTTTGAAGGCTTGAAATTAAAATAAAAATAAATAGAAAACAATGCCGAATTTAAAAAAACTTTACTGCTACCTCGCTGCTTAAAATGTATGAAATATAATTCTTGATTAATTAAAACCAACGCTAATAAAAAAATTGATGGTTTCTTGTTGGTTAATGTAGATGGACTTAGGGATTGTTTACCCCTAAACATGATTTTTTGGAAAAACCCAAAAAGACGTGTCTACTACTTTTTTTTCTTCTTTTGATCGCCGTTTATTTCGTTAAAATCCATTGAAGAGTGTTACATACTGGAAAATTTCCAATATTAATTAAAATATGTTTAAATATTTAATTGTCTATTAATGTCCAGGTTTGGCCTCATTAGAGTGTCTATAGACCCCTGGTGGGCCGGGGTCGTCGATTATTTTATTCATTTTTAATTTTATTCAATTTTCCCGATTTAAAAATATTTTCGATGCTGGTTTCAACTCTATATAATTATTATAGCAGGTAAATGGTAGAAAAATTGGCAGGAAACCTGAAGAAAACCCGAACTGCTGTTGTGCGCTCAAGGTTATAGGACAGGGTGGAACTGCTGATAAGCGCTCACCCCTGGGTGGTAATAATGTTATGGACAGGTCATGGTGTAGGTGAATATATTGGAGGTGCAAATCGGCGCCCCAAAGTAAGCTGGAATTAATTTAGCATTAATTGTTATTTATTAATTATGATTGGAGAGCAGAGGTTCGAGCTCCATGAGCTCTCTCGTAAGACTGACTGTATATTGTTATAAAAATATAATAAGGCCAATTGAGTTAACAAAATGTTGACGCTGCATCTCAGGTTCCCTGTGAGAGAATCGTCGTGGCTCAGGTATCATGCATCGTCATCTGTTTTTAATACCCGCGAGCCACGGTGACTCTCTTATCGTAACCGATTTTCGTTACATTGCATAAAATTAATTTATCGAAAATAATTAATTTATTTTAATCAATAAAATATTACTGCGACATAAGCGGCTGAGGCAGCCGTTCGGCACGCACGTGGCTCGGGCGATCACCGAAGTTAAGTAGTATCGAGCAGCAATACTACTTGGCTGGGTGACCGTTTAGCCACGCGTCGGGTTCGAACGAAGGTCTTTGATCGTTAGGCGCGGGATGAAGATCCAGTGATCGGTAAAATGGGAATTTCATAGATCACTGGAGCTTCACTCAAACCGTAACTGTACTGGCTAGGTTTTCTCTGTGGTTTTTCTACGCCACTACACCTCCATTGCACAAGGGAGGGAGTAGGGCATCACCGTAATGATGCAGTACAGTACGAGCACAAGTCGGGCCACAGCCGCAAAAGAAAGAGAGTAAGAGCTTAGGGTGTATATAAAAAGGGGAAAAATGAGCTTAGGGAGTTAGAAGATAAAACATTTTAAAAAACTGTAGAAGTTGTACAATTAAAGCACTCTAAATTTAAAAAAATATTACTGGGACATAACAAGAGTTTTTTTTTTTTCAAATAAAAGTTTTGTTAATTTTAACCCTTATAGATTTTATTCTATTTATTTTTTTATTATAGTACCTATAGCACTTCTCATCATTTTTCACCCCGAAAATGATGTCGTTGGTTCCATTGGATTGTTCAAACAAAATGCGAATATGCGAAACTTGAAAAACACCCCTTTGGAGTCTAAACTTTGAGGGGTGGTTTCACTCCCTAGATATGTCTTCCGCAGCTAAAAAAAAAAGGTATCTTTTAGATTCTGACGGAGAATAGCATATCTTAGTCTTATCAAAATCGGAGAGGGACACTTATAATACCTTGCTTGTCAGCTAAATCTTGTGACCTGACAAATTATTAAATTGAATAAACCAACTGTAAATTCAATTATCGTATATTTATCTAGTGATAAATCACATCCATTCACCTTGTATATCATATTTCCGTATGTTGACATACTCGAAACTAAATAGCGAGGTCCCCGTTACCCGAGTGAATGTCTTAAGTGCTTTGACTCAAAATTAAGGGACTGAATAACTTATGTTCGTCATTCTGGACGTAACATTACCCATTCATTCCACTGTAAAAAAATATTCAGGTTTTAATTTCGTGAGACCAGTGTTACGCTGACGGGACGTTAAAAGTATTGCTGAATGTATTTTACCAACTTTACACTATACATGGTAATCATAAAGGTAAAATTTTACCATTTATATTTATGTTGTTGACGAATAAGCAAAACAAAAAAACATACATGCGTTGTTTGGGTGCATCAAAAGATTTGGGTTTAAATCGTAGACCGGTTCGATTAATGGTGGACTTTAAGCATGCATTTATAACCGCATTTAAGCAAGTACCTTTCGAGACTGAGGTTAACGGTTGTATGTTTCACTTTTGTCAATGTATGAGGCGTTATGCCTAGCAGTGTGGGCTTCAGAAAGCGTAAAGTGAAAATATAAAACTTGCCGCTGCTATCAGATCATCGACTGCATCAGCTTTTGTTCCTACTAACAATATTGTACAAGCATACGAGCTAGTAATTAAGTCTCCATATTTTTTAGATAACGATGATAAATTAATTGGGATATTTAGCTATTTCGAGGAAAACTGGATTGGCGTGTTGCAGCGTAATGGTAGGAGAAAAAAACCTATGTATTATGTGGTGTTATGGAATGTTTACAAATAAATGTAACTGTTCATTCACGAGCTTAATTAATTTAAATAAGCTTCGTGCGTTTCCGCTACGTCCAGGAGCTGCCGAACTTGCTACTGACTTCAAGGTCAGAATAGTGCCGGGTCACTCGCTATCTGGGCTCGATTCACACAATTTCTAGCTCATAGCCGTGTCAAGTCGGCATGAGAACCCGCTATCCGCCGGCTAATCTGATAATTCGTCTTATATTAGCTGGCCAATCAGAGAATTCGCCTTATACCGAGAGCTCGGCAGACAATGAGGAAAACTGACTATCAACTACTTCCTGTTGGCGTACTTTAAAGCCAATGGAAAAAAATCGTTTTATGCAGCGAGGCTGCCCCGTCATCACCAAGCAGTAAAAACGACGCTACAACGATTTCATCATTCTATTCTGCAACGTCCTTTGTAATTTGCGACCTCTAGTACCGAAACTGCTCTGCTAATATTAATTATTTCCTTGTGTGATATAATTCTAAATTGTGTGCTTAATTATCCTCAATAATTAGACAGTAAAATAAGGCTGCTATTTATTGAGAATAAATTGATAATTATTCGCGTGTAATTAATTACTCAATTAATTTTCGTATAACTAACGGCTATTGACCACGTGTCAAATTTATTATTCGTCATTCTTTTTATAGTTCGCATTCGCGATCACGTTATTATTGAGTCGTGTTTGCTATAACTATTAAGTTCTTACAATTTTAAGTGTAAATAGTGTAAATAAATAACCAAATTATTTATTGATAAATCTTGTGTAATTTTTGATTGTTTAAAAATCCTCACGCCTAAACCAGATCCTCTTAGTTTATTCGCTCATTTTACAGTTACAATTACTTGTTTACACCAATAACTGTTAAAGGATGGCATATTGGATTCGGTGGCCGAGCTCGGTCGAATCATTTGAATTTATGGTTATTTATTGAATTATCAAAAAAAGAACAAGGTTTAATTGAATTAGAAATCAAGCAAGTAAACGCTGGTGGTGATGCTGCTGTAGTTTGTAAGAAGAAATATAGCGATGTTGATAATCGTATGTTAAAGATTGTACAATTATATTCAAAAACTAATACGTTGGAATATTTGAAAACATTGCAAATAATATTACTTTTTAGGAGCGTTTCATTATTATTTAAATAGGTAATTAGTCATTTGAATATTTAATATCAATATCATAAATTAATAGATTTTTAAATGAATATTTTTATATGTAATCATAATTAAACAAATTTGATGTAATATAGTAATGGAAAATAGGGTATTCTTTAGGTAGATTTCTTTTAAATTCGAACTATTGTATTTATCCTCATGGTCGATTTTTCAAAAATTTTTGTCATAACTGATCATAATTAGTTGAATAGAGTTCAAAAATACAATTCGTTAAAAAATTTATATGTGTTTAACTGTAACGAATGTGAAACTGATGTTTTAAAATATTTGAATAACTAGAAAACAAATGCCTTCTTCTCTTGTTTTATAGATACGCGACAAAAGTCAGTCAGTCTTACATTGACAACCAAACAGCAAACATCTGTATTCAATGAACTATATCTCTTCCTTGCTTCCTTTTACTGCTGTTAATTGTGGTGTTGTTATATCTAATATGAGTGTGTTATTATTGTAGTGTATAAGTGATATTAATTTAAGATACCAGTTACTACAATTTGGTGCCAGAAGTGTGTGTATCAGTGAAATGTAAATATTTAAAAAAAAAAGAAATTATTATGCCGCGACGGACAAAGCAAACAATTCCCGATGATGTTTCGGACATCATTGAGGACGCTCGGAGCAACAAAATAAAGAGTGAATTAAATAAACAGTGAGAAAAGTTCCGCGAGCACGTTACGTGCTATTTACATGTCACGATTCGAGTAAGTGAAGGCTACGGGTGAAAGGGTTATTTTTAATTTATTATTTAATATTGGACTGCCGATTTTCCCTGTTCTATAACTCAGCCAAGGTGTTCGACTGAACGTCACGTGGTTAGTGTGAGAACGTATAAGGAATCGGGCACCGATTATTAATTTATAAATTATAATGTGAAATTATTTTTATTCTGTCATCCAACCAAGGATTTGCGATCACGTGGCTGATATAAGAATGTTATAATTTCGTGTTGTTTTACAACTTATTTGTCTATTCGTACCGAGCGGATGTACTATAGACCGTCCCGTTCAATGATCTGCGTGGTGTTAGGGTAGGTCAGGGATTTTCTGAACGAGCGGGATATTGGGTCGGTAAATATGGGCCCTCGAGAAGACCGTGTTCTTTCTCTGTTTCACTTATATTTCACTATAACTTAAATTACCAGCACTTTTGAATGCCGCAGAAAAGAACAGTAAATAAAAGACAAATATATAAAAAAATATGTGTAGTATATAAAAATTAAAAGAATCGAATCTCGATTATTGGTCTAGGACCTCCGATTGCCTAGGCGTGGAGCGTCATGAGAACGAACTTTAAAATCGACTCAGTGAGTCTTACTCGTAGATAGATCTGACAAGGGTTTTAGTTATAGCGGTAATGACTGACTTCAATTATTTTTCCTGGGTTTATATATGAAAGGTTTGAAAGAAAAGTGGGGCCGAAGATACCTCAGAGAATAGGTTAAAGACGAAGAGAAAAAATAATCCAGAAAGGTTTGATTTCTTTTGGCAGCTGAGAATGACATATTTATTACGGGAGTTCTTGGGAATTTGTAGTAAACAGGATGTAAATAGAAAAATAAGTCAGCGGTGGACTGCTTAAAAATAACGTCTCCATATAATAAATGACATTTATGGTCGATAGATTACATACTCTAGAAAAGTATAATTTAAAAAAAAACAGAAATCGAGAGAAAAATCTTCAGTGATAGGAAAAAGGAACGGAGAGGTTCCACGGGAGACCGTGTAGTTTTTATTTGAAGATTACGTCTCTATGATGACATTTACTACCAATATTTTTGGTGGTTCCGAAAAATGTAATTAAAATTTAAAATAGAAGAGCTTCCCATGGTGGAAAAGGAGAGTAAGGATCCGCGGGGGACCGTGATATTTTTGTAAAAACAATGTGTCTCTAAAATATATGGTGTCATTTACTACAAATATTTTAAGTACTTCTGAGAAATGTAATTAAAATTAAAAATAAAATAGAATTCGAATAAGATTTCTACATGAGAAAAGAAATAGTAAGGACCCGCGGGAGATCGTAGGACCTATTGGTAACAGATGTTTTAACTAGAAAAGTCGTAAAAATTTGAGTCGAACTAAAAGAAGGAAATGTTTTGACAAATATATTAAGACTTTCACGATGACGAGGGACTTGCGGCCGCGAAAGACTCAGAGAAATCCTCATGTAGGACATCTGGAAAACATTGAATCAGTAGGTTCTTCGTATGGGACCGGCCGTAGCGGTGTAGTAGTGCGTACTATTTTCTAGTTACTTGTTCTTATTTACGTCTCTCTTTCTTGTAACTTGACCGTTCGTACTCGCATACTTTTCTGTGAGAATTCAGAGCAAATCCAAAATATGTCAGTGCCGGTATATGGACAGCATGCTTACATGTACACACATATACATAAAAAAAAACACATGAACATTTACGCATGTACGTGTCCTCGTATATTATTATATTTTGGTGAGTGTGCTCCGAATTCTCCAGGTTAATATTATATAAAAATGAAAAAGGAAAGAGCAAAATTTTGAATTTAAGGTTCGGTTGAGTGTTGACTTAGGTGTACCGATTGTTACACAGAAGAAGAGAGAGGAGGACGAAAAGCGGTTCGACAGCCTAGAATCCAAATTCTCCAGAGTGGAAGGATTCCTTGGAAAGATTTCGAATAATTTAAAAAACACATCGGGAGGAATCGAATTCCGTGATGTACCCCTTAATAAT
>CAXHJT010000013.1:0-12673 GCA_964016945.1 Microplitis deprimator
AGTGGCGATACCACTACTGATCAGAACGTCACAATTACTTTGCATTGTTGTTTAGTTTTTGTCATTTTATGATAAATTACTATTAAATCATATTATACCTTTGCTAGTAAGGCTGAAACTCCGCAATCTGTAATTGCTTCCTTCGAAATTTTCTTCTGTTTTCGACTGTGGTTCATATCTGTTTTTTCCATTAGGAACTTCCAAAGTATTCGCATGCTGATGATAAATATGGTGCATACTTTGACCTCTCCGACTATCTCGTTTCCTGATTCCGGATCCCATATTTTCATTTGTCAATTTTGGTTCACTAATACAATGTGGGGATATTATACTTCCCCCAACGTGACAAGATTGATAACGATATTTATTCGTGGATGCTGAAAAAAATAATTTTACAAGCACACAGTTAGTGTTTTCAATGTAGCTATATTAATATCAATTTATACAATGCCTAACTTGTTTAATTTACAGTATTTTGATTTTAGTTTTTTAAGTCATACTATTTGTTTTAGAATTACAGTTCAAACTTAGATGAAATTCGACATTGTAGAAGAACCAGTAAAATTTCAATTTTCATGCATTTAACATTGAGAATCACTATAAATCACAGATTTTATTGGATTTATCGATTCTATGTAGATCTTCAGAATTTTTATTGGATTTATTTCTTATTATCGTCAAATAATATGTCAAATTTCATTAAATTCTGAAAACCAATTCTAAGACTGATAGTACTACCTGCTCCCACCAAAAAAAAAAATATATCCTGGCTTATGTTTAAAAATATATCTCGAAGGTCTACACCATTACATATTCTTCTTAGAGGCCATATTATCCAACGTCTATACAATCTTCCCCATCATTCCCATGCCTGATGCATCTCCTGCATATATAACAGCTATATATCTCGTATATATGTAGTTCATATAGTCAAAAAATTTAGGCAGAACATAGACGCGTAAGATATGTGCACAGATACATGCATTGGCCAAAATTTTGTAAATGTTGGATATATGTGATGTCTAAGAAGTATATATATTGTCATGTATTGAAACGGTGTGAATTGTCTTCCTAGTCATCAGCCTTGCGGTTCCCGTTTGTATCCGTCTCGTTATCGTCTGAAAGTACACAAGTCGTAGTAAAATAAATTCCTCAATTCTCGGTCAGACACTTCGGTCCTGGATCAATTTGTATTAAGACGTACGATTTATTAACTATTATAAAATACTGGCTATTTACTTGTAATTATATTTAATAAGGGTAATCTACTTGCATTATTTCTCACTACTGGCAATTTACTTGCAATATTTTATTTTCGATTTATTGTTTATTGTAAATAAAGTTTAATTAGATTTAGTTACTATTTTATGTAACCGGCGATATACTCACGTTAATATAATATTTAAGTCAATAAAATCAGTGTACTAAAATTACATTGTGCCACGCGCCCATCTGCTTCTGTATTCAGAATTTACATACGATTGTAAGTAATTTTTATTGTTATAATTGGCAATAATAAACTTGTCTAATTTATTTGATTCATGTCCCTGTATTCTGCATCTTCTGATTTGATAAGTTTTACTCTAATATAAGTTAACTTATTTCATATAATAAGGAAAGAAGCCGTAAAGGAATTTAAAGTGAGTTTCATTTATTGTCTCGTTGATTAAGTGTGGATTTTTCTCTTCTAAGAACCCATTTGCATTGTCCAGGTAAATAATAAATTTTGTAGAGGCCAGCCTAAGCCAGGGTTCAACCTACAAATTCTGGTAGCTGCTGGTAAAAATCACCAAAGCAAAAAGCGATTTCTCAATATTTTTTCGCATATTTCTGAGATGTATTTTGAGTTATATGTCACCATATATATGTTTTTGTTAGAGTTAAAGAAAGTATAGCAACTCACAATCAAGTACAACAATCGTCATTATAAATAACTTAAAAGAAATAGTCAAACAACAATTATAACACTTTCAACAATTATAAATAAATTTTGATACGAAAAACACAACAATGGATATGTGACTTCTTGTTTTATGAGCTCGCCTTAGCATATTAGCCAGTTCTTGCGAACTTAAAAACATTGAGACGCATTTCTTGCTAACTTTGGACTTGAAAAGTAAGCGTTATATTAAAAATAATATGTAATATGAAGTATCAAAGCTTCCAACAAGTAATGATGTATTGGAATTTTTTAACTGTGGCGTTTCCCGGAAAAAAAAATTTGTATACGATCATATAAAATTTTATATAAATGCTTCGTTTAGTCACGAGCTTAATTAATTCGAAAAGCTTCATGCTTTTCCGCTACGTCGAAGCTGCCAAACTCGCTACTGACTTCAAGGTCAGAATAGTGCCGGGTCACTCGCAATAGTTTATATTTGTGAAATCATGACTAGGCTGAAAATTTAAGCCCAAAATTTGAATACTTAAACCTCGTTTAAGAATTTTGAATGTTTCCGAGTGCTGTCTTTTGCACGTTTTTGAGGGACCCTTGAATACTAATAATAAAACTTCTCGATTTTTTGACGATCAATTTGCATGTCAATGAATGAAAATATAACTTGAGGAATAAAAATAATAAGTTATTTACATACTTTTTTATTTTTTAATTTAATTTGTAGGTTTTTTCGCTTATTCAAAACTTGCCTAATTTCATTGTTTAAGACTGTCCTGTATATTTTTGGTTATGCAAAAGTTATATTTTACTGAAATGACAATAATTAAGTTATAAAAAAAAACAAAAACTAATTCAAACTATTAGTTACATATTATCAATTAATATTCAAAATTCTTGAGCGTCGTTTAAATATTTGAATTTTGGGCTGAAATTTTCAGCAAAGTCAAGATTTTACAAATATAAACTATTGCTGCCACGAGAAAGAAAAAATTTAGAAATAAAAAATCCAAATTCCAATCATTTTCGATATTTTCAAAATTCGTGAGTGACCTCTTGAAAATTTTTTATCAAGCTGATTTTTGGTGAGGCTTCTTAAAACATCGTAAACCAACAAATTTTCATGCGAGATCGAAAAAAAAAAATAGTCGGTTTTTTTGCACCACCCTAATATATATATATATATATATATATGTTTTTTTATTTATTTATTTATTTATTATTCGATCATGGAGCAACGCTCCTTGTGATCAAGACCAAAAAATACAATAATACAGGTTTTAAGCACAATATATAAAATCAAATAAAGAAATCAGCATAGTAAATAAACTACAATACAATACATAAAGTTCAATACAATAACTTCATTTTACACAAGAGTATCCAAATAATATAATAACGATACCGATTGCACAGATCAGAGAAATTATAAGATCGCAATAGTTTAGGCCATTAACGTATATACAATATGTGTATTAATTAATTATAGCGAGTATAATTATTCACGTAAACGATTTTCTTCCCTAAGATTGAATTTCTTCTAATTGCAATAAATGCAGGTAGCATCTATTACGAAATTCGTCTAACGTTGCCGACGAGGTAACTTCGGTTGGGAGTTCATTCCAAACATTGCAACCAGTGATTATAAAAGACTTTTGAAAAATCGTCGTGCGTGCGAACTGAACTTGAAGAGTATCCGTTTGCGCAAGGTTTCGTTGAGATGCAATATTGGATCTAAGTGTTAATTGGCTACCAAATAGGCCCGGTCTAATAAAGCATAGAGCTTTATAGAATTTGCAGGCAACAAGTTGTAGTCTACGGTGATTCGGTAGTAGCCAGCCAAGATGCCGCCGATGACGGGATATATGCTCCCTACGCCTGATACGAAGTACAAATCGTACACAATTGTTTAACGGAACTCGTAATGATTTTTCTAGTTCAGATGTTAGATTTGTTGAGACACAGGCACAGTAGTCAAAAATGGGTAGGACTAGGGCAACTATAAGTTTACGTTTTAGCGTAGTACTTAAATTTTTATCCTGCATTCTGATTCTGTGCAAGGCATGTGCAGAACGTGTTTTAATGCTAGCTACTTGACAATTCCAAGAGAGTGTGCTGTCAAAAACAACGCCTAAGTATCTAAAGGTATTAACTACATCGATTTGTTCATTCAAAAAATAAAGCCGAATGTTGTGAGCGACGATATTATCATTATTGAGCTTACATAAATTTATTGAACTACCAAATATCATTGCCTTGGTTTTAGATTTGTTTATCTTAAGCTTGTTAAGTACCGACCAGTCTGCGATACGTTGGATATCGTCGTTCATGCGGTGGACGCCATCAGCTATATCTAATGGCTTGCATCGTAAGTAGATGACAAGATCATCTGCATAAAGCAAGTGAAGACAGTAACGCAGGCATTTCGGTAAATCATTGATAAATATTGAGAAGAGTAAGGGGCCAAGAACGCTGCCTTGAGGCACACCAGAGCTAGTAGGAATCCATTCTGATCTAACATTATAACTAGCAGTAACAGACTGTGAACGATTGCAGAGGTAAGAATGGAACCATTTCAGAGATTCTAGTGAGATACCAAGCTCTATCAGCTTATGCATTAGTAGCGAATGATCTACTGTGTCAAACGCTTTTGTGAAGTCAAAGAAAACCGCAAGGGTGATTTCACCCTCATCAATACCGAATCTTATATCATCGGCTAACCTCAAAGCAGCTGTCTGTGTCCCCATACCTTCTCTAAACCCTGTCTGCCTACCATCAAGCAAATTATTATTCGACAGGTGTTTTATGAGCTGGTTATAAACAATTATTTCTAGTACTTTAGATAGAGCACATAATAGAGATATTGGTCGATAGTCAGACAAAGATGAGGGGTGGCGCACTTTTGGCATGGGTTTTAAAAGAGAGAATTTCCGCAAGGAAGGAAATACACTATTATTAATAGAACAATTGAATATCTCAACAACGAATGGCAATAATACATTTAGTAACGCTTTATACACTGATATAGGTATGTCATCAAGTCCTCTTGATTTGGTAGATATACGTTTAATAGCACTTTCAACACAATTTCAATCTATTTCATGAAGGCTGAAATCCATATCTTCAGTGGCGGTATATTCTTCAGGGATAAGTTCAATAAATGCAGGTAGTGGATCACCTGAGGAGACAGCAGCAAAGTGCTTATTTAACTCAGTAAGCGAGATTGCAGGCACATGATGGGATTGAGAACCGTTTCTAGTAATCCCCAGGTTGTCGAATTCCCTCCAAAAGGTTTTAGTGTTATCAGACTTATCGAACTTAGACTGCAAGAATGAATTTTTAGCATCTGATAGCTTATTTTTGAACTCACGCCGTAGATTAACATATCTTGTGAACAGGTAATCAGAAAAGTTTCGTTTTGAAGCACGGTAGCAAGCATCCCTTTCTCTTTTTAATGCACGAAGCTCAGTAGTCATCCATGGAACTGGTGGTCGATTGAGAACGATCACACGTTCTGGCGCAACAGCATTAAGCAAATCATTGACAAACGAGTTGAAGACATCGAGCTTGGAATTAATGTCAGTCTGGGATTCAAAGAGCTCAGTATCATAGTTGACGATGAAATTTTCAACTGCATCAGCAGAGATATTTTTAATAGGCCTATATAATATATGTTTTGGATTGCTACATCGTGCTTGATATTTGATAGATGCATATATTAGATCACGTCCAGAGAGAAATGGCTGTGAAGAATGCCCCCAGGCAGTGAGCATTGAGAGGTTACTGACAGCGCAAATGTCAATCCAAGTATGAGATGATTTCGTATGATGTGTGGGTTCAAGTCGTATAATCTCCAGCCCTTGTAGCGCAAAATATTATTTTAGGTTAATAGAGTCTTTAGTTTTTAGTAGCATATTAGTATTAAAGTCCCCCATAACACACACAAATTTGTATTTTTTTACAAATTTCGCTAGCTCCATTTCAAACGTTTCTATGTCGCCCACAGATGGTGGTCTGTAGACGATTGCGATGAGTAGTTTGGGCTGTGACGGGCTCAAGACCTCGGCTATCAAAAATTCCGGAACATCAGTGCTTGGTAATGATTCCGACGAGGATAGTACACAAGCTACAAGACCATCACGAACATATAATGCGACTCCTCCTCCAATTCTTCCACGACGATCCACACGAAGCACAGTGTAAGATGGCATGGCAACTTGTGCATCAGATATAGCATTATTGAGCCATGATTCAGTAACTGCGATAAGATTATGGACATTGCTCTGGAAGTAGTCACGAAATTCATCCATGTGGGCAGTGGATGCTAACGACTGTGCGTTAAGACAGCAGATGTTGACGATTGGAACAAGTATTGACGTAGTAGGATAATTCTTTAGAGTAAGTCTTTGAGTCTGTTGTGATTCTGAGGTATTGTTAGAAGCAGTGCTGATGTCTGAAGAATGCTATAAGTTAAGTTGCGAAAGATTAGTAGTAGGCAGTATTTTAAATGGCTTAGAATTTCGATCTTTACGTATGAAGACCACTCCATCTTTAATCCAAATAAGCTTAGTCTATTTGTAGAAATTTTTTGCAAACTTCCCTGCGTAGCTGATAAAGCTCAGGTGGTATACGTGGGTTGATGCTAACTTTTCTGGAGGGCAAAAGTGCATCTATTGAGGAAGCCTGTAGGTCTAGTACTTTCTTCTTAGCTTCAATAGTTTGTTTACATTTTAGCGGAAATGTGAGTTCAATAAGGATTGCACGAGATCTTGTTCGGGTATTACTACTATTCTTATCGTGAGGTTCAGAGTTGGGTACCATGCGACCCATCCGATGAGCACGAACAATTTCGCCATAGCATAGGGGTACGTTGAGTCGATTAAGCAGGGCAGGAACAAAGCTCTGAGATAGTTTCTTTGGATTAGTTGTGGAATCCGTTTCCGGAACTCCCGTGACGACTAATTGATTTGCAACACTTAAGCAGGCCATACGCAGTAGAGTTGCACGATTGGAAGAAGAGTTTGCAATAGACGAAGCATCAGAGATTTTATCTTCAATCACCTTTAGGCGAGAATCATGGCGAGCAATATCATGTACGACTTTATCTACACTATCTGAAACTGTTCAAATCTCCCGCTCTCTCATCGATAACTCTAACGGCGGATAAGTAATCGATACTGTAGTCGATACTACAGTCGATCATCTATCAATTATAGGCGGCTCAGCTAGTCGCATTCTCACCGCATAGTAGGGATTAAGAAGACGGATGTTCGCGCTCTCTCACTCAATCAACGCTCTTACTCTCTCTTATTGCAAAGTATTCTCATGGCGGACGCCTCGCGCTTTTCATAATCTCAGTGTTCTCAATTAATCAGTTGCGTTCTCATAAATTCAGTTAGTGCATTTAACCTCTAATAAATTTCAGTTATAATTATTTATATTATTTTTGATCTCAGAATTAATCTCAGTGCTGTTTTTAATTAAATTCATCTCACCTCGTGTACCGGCATTGTTACCGCCAAGTCGCCATCTTGGCCACGTGTTGGACGCGAGTGATTTCTCATTAAATTAATTAAATCAGACGCTATTCTCATGCTAAATAATTCTCATTCAATGTACATAGTGTAAATAAAATATTTATTATTAATATTTACCAAATTTAAGTGCAAAATAAAATTATTAACTACCCGCCAATTCACACACACCAGATCCTCTCATCCTCTCATCAAATAATTAATTATAAATTAATTATTTAAACAGAAACAATACAAACGTCTTCAGCAATCGAACTGTAAGTAGCTTGACATACCTTGAGTTCTTCTTGGATTTTCTTATTGTCTCCCTGAAGCGATTTGATATCGGCAGACATAACTTCAATAGTACTCTTGAGATCTTCAAGACCACCCAGTCTTTTATCAATTTTATCAAGCAGGTTAGCCACGCGGTTTTTAAAAGTGCAAGATGGACATTTTAGACTGACAATATTTCCAGCCTCTGTAGCATCAATTGAGTATTTCGTAGCCACGCAGTCAGCGTGGAAAGAATGAGAATACTTTAGTCTAGTTGATACCGAATCAGATACTTTGGAAATCTCAAGGTAACATAGAGCGCACTTAGATTTGGGCATTTTGATAGTTAACTTGACAGTCGGTAGGTGGGAGCACAAGTTCACTAAGAGCGAAGTACTAAGCAACGGATCTATACAGTTTATGGTTAGTGACCAAAAAGTCACGCTATGCAATAAAAATAAATAGATTATAATGCAATTAAACACTGCAAAAAGTAACCAAATATTTCAGAATATTCGCAAAATTAAACTGCACTTAAAACTTTAATGAAACACAGAGACCACTAGTGATTGAATAGTATAATAACGTAAAATTGAAGAGCACTAATTAACACAACCAGCTAGCTTGGTACATCCAACCAATACCTAATATATATTAGGGTGGTTCATTTGAAACGACTGTTTTTTGTTCGCTCCATTTACGAAATATTATTCTAGACATAAAAAAAAAAAATTTCCCACCAAATTTGAGCCCTTAAATTTAATTTTTTTTTTCCAATTATCTAAAATTTCGCGACATTTCATGATATTTAGTCGCTATTAGACGGAAATTACAGAGAAAACTTTCCTCTCCAAAAGAGCTTGTAGCTAATTTGCGTTTTGTAACCGGCCTCACCAGTAAAAAATCTTAAAGCCAATTTTTTCTTGAATTTCATGGTTTTTTTTATTTTACTCGCAAACCACTAACTTGACAACAAAGTTTTACGAATTTTTTTTTGTGAGGAATTCGATTTCCTACAAAAAAAGTTATCTACGCCAATATCGTAAAACCAGTAGTTTTCGAGATAAATCCAATTAAATGTCGCAAAATGTAGAAAATCGCTGTTTTATCCTAGATTTTAGTACTTTTTTTATAAAATAATAGCCGGAGAAATATATAATATATAATGCTAAATATATCGTCAAAAAAATGACATGTCATACAAAACTGTCTCCTATTACACTTAATTCCATCTTTTCTTACCCATACAAAGTTTGAAAACCGGCCCTTGGATGGCCCATCGCCGGGCAAAGTATGATAATTAGCGGCCAGTCATTGACAACTTTCAATAGCCCAGGAATAGCTGAATATACAAATGATAACCCCGGCTCATTAATGGCGCTCGACTATCGGTCGATTAATGGCAGCCAGCAATCGCCCAAGTATGCAAATAGATTTTATTTAAGAAAATTTTTTTTTATTATTATCCTAGTAGAGTTCATGATCACTAACGTTTAATTTATTTGAGTGAGGTAAATGATGTTGACAAATCTCGATGGAAAATTCTGCTGCGCTCTGGGCGCGAACTGCCGTCCTTCTGATTGCGAGGTCTGAACGATAGCTACCCGACGAAACTACTAATGTTGAACGGATACTTTTAAATGATCTACTTATTCATTATACTACAACCACTTGATTTTATAAAATATGAAGAACAATTTAATTAATATTTTTGATTATTTAAAAAAAAAAAAAAATACTAATTTCGTACTATTTTATTATAATTACATAATTTTTTGAAAATTATGATCTCGCTCTACCACTGTTATTGAAGATTACATTTATTATAAAAATGTATGTATTATTTTTTTATAAAATTAATTCCCTGGTGAAAAGTTTGCGGAATTTTTTCTGAAAAACTCTGAAAGAGTCTTTAGAACTTTAAAAAAGTCTTCAAAAGTGTTTATAACGTTCTCTACTATTTCACACGACCCACGGCGGAGTGTGGTTAGTGTCAAATAGCCATTATAGCTCTCCGTTGGTGAAAACTGAAAATAAAAATGATATCAAACCAAAAATCCCACCTGGAGACATCCCGAATCTTCCTGGACCCGCAGCTCTGTTCAGGCTGGGTTAGAAAATAGTTGGGCGCCAGTTCGTGTGCTCCACGAACAAATTCAAATTCACAATAAATTAAAATGAAAATAAAATAAATGAAATGATCAGGGAGCAGTTTCAGGTTAGGAAAAGGATTAGCAAGAACGAGATAGCTATAAACTAAACGAATAAAGTCAAATAAATGCCGGGTTGGTGACCATGTGTTTTCTCAGTTATATTTAAATAATACAATTAAATGTTATATAAATTAATAATGTGTACTCGCAAAACAATGTTCGCCAATTGTTTATAATATTTTAAATAATTACAAATAATAAATACTTGTTTTTAATAGCACCATAGCCCCAAATAAAATTAATTGTTTACAAATACATATGCGCGTAATGCCGCACGCTCGCGAGAAAATAACAAATCGTAAATAATACGTATAAATCACAAAATAATAATCCTTTATAAATAATATTTGTAACTAAATAATAAACGCAAATAATAACTATTAACCATAGATATTTGTATGCGTAACATTTCTAACGCAATAATAATAATAATAACTCGTAAATCATAACAAATACTAATCAAGAATTAATAATAATCAATGAAATATGTAACGCATATCATAATCAGGACCAAGAAATAATACATAAAAATCATAAGTAATTATTGAAACATAGTTAGATAGTTATTGTATATAATTCGTTATAACTTCGAAATACTATCTAATACGTATACATAATACTAAACAATAACCAAATATTTATCACAATCAATGTTTGGCAATGATAAATAATACTAAGTAATTTCACTTAGTGATTCCCTATCCACTGGGTTCAATAAGTACGCATTTCCTCATATACTTATAGAAAATATCAATACTCAGAATTTACTATCTCTCTTACTCTTATGAGATAGACAAATGGCCACTAACGCAGGAACGAAATTACACGCCAATGTATAAGCTCAAAGTACTTACAGTTTACGTAATTATTCAACTCCCCTGGTTGAAAATTCACTACGTTAAATGTGATTCCTTTAGTACTTCTCCAAAAATACTCAAGTAATGCCAATGGATTTATACTATGTACTCACAATACCAAATGGCGTCAAACTTATAACATTTATTATCAACCAGAGCACACACGCTACTCTTACAGAGACTATCCCACGTCTGACCACGGCAGCACGTGAATTTCATGCCAGCACTTCGCCGGCGCCATTTTGTCATAGATCTCACTTCAATCAGTGGAGATATATATCTGTCGCAGATTAACTTTAACCAGTACCACCAACAAAATGCATGACTTGGCCCATGTAATTTAGCCTGTTCCCGACATTAACTGGTCAATTGTCTCTTTCATAAATAAATATTAATCTGATTTAAAGACCAATCAATCACTAATTTATTCACAAAACTCGCAAATTTAGTTAGAATAAATAAATTTACTGATACCAACTGTTGCTTTGACGCACATGCGTCAACCAACCAAAATAATCATAAGCATATAAATAAAATGCATAATTATTTTCCCAGCACTCTAAAAATCCAATTACATACTCAAATTAATCAGTAAATCCTTCTGATTTAAACACAATGTAGACCTAAGAAAAACATTATATAATTTTAATGCAGTAATTAAAATAAAATCTTACATGTAAACAAACAATAATATAAAGGATGAGACGGGTGAGCAGCGTGTGCTGCCCTCTGTTGCTCACCGACCTGATGCGAGACTGCCGCGATATTCAAATATCGTGACATGTTTTTCGGAGAAAATTCCGAACAACTTCCACCAGGGTTTTAAAAAAAAATAGTCGTTTCAAATGAGCCACCCTTACATATATATATTGTAACGGGTTTTTCACCACCGGGGATCTACCGGAGTGATGTCCGAGTACACGTACTATTTGGCAACCTTGTTCAAAATATTTAATAAGTTGGGCGCCAAGTGATTCAATAATCACCAAATAAACAAGTATCAAAAATAACTTGGCTCAGGGTGGCGGATCGGGAAGAGGTCAGGCACTTAAGATTACGATAAAATAATTGATCAGAATTAACACAAAATGATTAGTCGTATATTGAAAAAAGTGAAATAAATTGATCGGTATCACAACGATTATCGATTACTAACAAATAAAAAAATGCCGTTGTCGGCTTGACTCGATATAAACAAAACAATTCGAAAATACTCAGACTTGATCTTAAAGTTAGTTAATACGGTGGACCAAATAAAAATCAGTTATTTTATTGTCCAGAGACACACATACAGCGTAAGTATTAACGAAATACTTGACGAGTGACGTCAGAGTATCTTTTACGGCACAGCTCGACTGCTGCAACGAAGGAGAAACGGATAATCCGTAATTCTCAGAAAATGTCGAGTCGAATAAAATAAAATATAAAACAATATTTGATTTCGGTAACGCGTCAAATTTCACTATCATAGAATTACTACACTTAATTAATTAATTAATTCATGATTTTATTATTAAACGAGACGCAATTCACTTATTTAATACAAAACAAAACAGTCGTACACTTGTCAGTTTCGCACCGATGCTTAGGCTTGTTCACTTGTTCGCAAAACTCGGATGTTTGTTCACAAAATAATCGGATTATTATTCACGTAATAATTATTACTCGCGATTTGATTGTGCTTCCGTAAGTCGAAATTGTTCTTTTTAGTCACGAATCGAATTGTTCAAAAACGTGGCCGTTCACTTCGAAATCTATCCCGGATCTCTAGTTTCAATCCATGCAGTCGATCAATTGCTCGGTCAAAGTCGAAATTTTTAATTCTAGATGTCACTAGAATTTGCTTATCGTATAACTATTTATTATATTTCAAACAATTTTGAACCACGGATTGATGTCGAATTTCCTTATGTTACAATA
>CAXHJT010000014.1:0-21972 GCA_964016945.1 Microplitis deprimator
GGTCACACCTTCCGATCCCATTCACAGATCCGCTGGATGAACTGTATACAAATACTATATATATTAAGTAAAATCCCAATATAAGAGAAAAAAAAAAAACACAAAAAAAAGATAACAATAATAATATGTTTACTCTGTTTAACGAAACGTCATAAAAATACAGTGACTAAGTATAATATAAGTTAAATATTAGAGTTAAAACGCATAGGTATAAGAGCATATAAGTAATTCAGAGATAAGTTACCATCTAAGGGATGAATTAAGTATTAGACTCCAATAATTATGTAGGTGTATATATATATATATGTATATATAAAAAATTTAAATATAACCTTAGCATTAATTAACTTGCTTCTGTTAAGATAATAACATGTACATTATAATAGTAATAATATACATAATTCTTAAGCCCTACAATAAGGCAGCTAAATTCATTTTTTTTAGATAAGATATTAGAATATGGGATAAAATGTAAAATTAACTTGCATTGGTTTCGAATTAACTTCATTTTTAGCAATTTAACGTAAATATCTTAAAATATCTATAAGAGTATATATACATATATATATATATAATATCATAGTTACGTTTTTTTTGTGTTTCCCGGCACCAATTATCTAATATAAGTTAGAATGTATACTTATATGTATATATATATGTATGTAAATATCTATATCCATTAGGGTGCTTCGTTTGAAACGACTATTTTCTTTTTATCGCTCCCATCTCAAAATTTTGTTGGAAATACCCCCAAAAAAAATTATCTGAGAGTTTGAACCCTTAATATTAATATTAAGTACTCTACCACAGCGTGTAAAGATTTCCCATTTGAAATACACGTAAACTTGGGTTTTTATTTTTTGAACTTCTATAACTCCGCGGCATTCTATGATATCATCTCGCCCAAAGTCGAGATTTTCTCAGAATTAATTGTTCTACAAAAGTATCTACTGTCGCGAAGTCGTAACTCATACGAGTGGGGTATTACGGACCGCTAAACCAAATTTTTTCATAGAATTCTTGTTATTTCTCTCATTATCTCATAAACAACATGACCTACCAACAAAATGCGAATAACAATTTTGTTGGAAATTTAATTTCTACAAAAAAAGTTTTTAACACCGAATCACTCAGATTGATATTTTCTAAGATGTTAGTCAAATAAAAAATCAATATTTTCTAAGACTTGATTTGACATTTTATGGGAATTCAATGCTACGTAAACTTCAATAATCAATATATCAGAAAATATCAATCTGAGTGATTCGGTGCTAAGGACTTTCTTTGTAGAAAATTAAATTTCCTACAAAATTGTTATTTAGATTTTTTCTGTAGGTCTTGTTGTTTATGAGATAATGAGAGAAAAACAAGAATTCTATGAAAAAATCTGTTTCAGCGGTCCGTACTACCCCACCCGTATGAGTTACGACTCGCGACAATGGGCACTTTAGTATAACATTTAATTCTGAGAAAACCCCGACTTTGGACGGGATAATATCATAAAATGCCGCGGAGTTATAGAAGTTTCAAAAATAAAAACTCAAGTTTACGTGTATTTTAAATAGGAAATCTTCACACGCTGTGGTCAAATACTTAATATTAATATTAAGGGCTCAAACTCTCAGAGAATTTTTTTGGGGGTATTTCCAACAAAATTTCAAGATGGGAGCGAAAAAAAGAAAATAGTCGTTTCAAACGAAGCACCCTAATGGATATAGATATTTACATACATATATATATACATATAAGTATACATTCTAACTTATATTAGATAATTGGTGCCGGGAAACACAAAAAAACGTAACTATGATATTATGTATATATATATATGTATATATACTCTTATAGATATTTTTAGATATTTACGTTAAATTGCTAAAAATGAAGTTAATTCGAAACCAATGCAAGTTAATTTTACATTTTATCCCATATTCTAATATCTTATCTAAAAAAAATGAATTTAGCTGCCTTATTGTAGGGCTTAAGAATTATGTATATTATTACTATTATAATGTACATGTTATTATCTTAACAGAAGCAAGTTAATTAATGCTAAGGTTATATTTAAATTTTTATATATACATATATATATATATATATATACACCTACATAATTATTGTAGTCTTATACTTAATTCATCCCTTGGATGGTAACTTATCTCTGAATTACTTATATGCTCTTATACCTATGCGTTTTAAGTATAATATTTTAACTCATATTATACTTAGTCACTGTATTTTTATGACGTTTTGTCGAACAGAGTGAACATATTATTATTGTTATCTTTTTTTTGTGTTTTCTTTTTTTTTTTTATATTGTGATTTTACTTAATATATATAGTATTTGTAGTATGGAGTACGCGCTATCTTAGTGTTTTACTTTATTCGTTTAGATTTTATTAAATTAACAAACAAACAAACATTATTTTAAGCTTAATTATTAACTATAGTACCTGTTGTAATAATAATTGAATAAATACATGCCAGGACTGGTTGGTGGTTGGGATATTGCAAAAATACGCATATTAAAAAATAATATCACTGGGTTATACAATTAAATCGTTAATTTAATTATTTAATACTGTTAATTGTCTAAGCTCATGAATACGTAATTTATTGAATGCAAATTACAAAATTGAGCTCGAGTAATTCATTTAAATAATTAAAGTAATTAGTTTGAATTTAGTTGAACACTGATTTGATCGTAAATAATGTCATGGAAAACAGTAACATGAAATCAGAGGTTACCGAGCGAAGTTTATAATTGAACACTTGAATTACTATTTTTAATAGCACCGATGCATAAATAAATAAGATTATTGAGTTTATAATATTTATGATCACTTAATTTAATTGATTTGAATGAGTTTATAATAAATTGCACTGATTTGAATTTATTTGTTGAACACGTGGTAGCATGATTGCAGAGGCTACTGAGCGAAAGTTAATTTTTAATTTGATCGCAATATTGAGCATAAGGATAATTAATTAATGAGAATATTGAGTCTTTTAATTTAATTGAGCACTGGTAATAATTAATTATTTAATAAAAAAGGCACCTGTGATGTCTCCCTTGTGAATAACCTCTTGAGAAACGTGGTCGTCGATCACTTGACTTCTTGAGTTCTTTTTGAAATTATTTTCTGAGCTCTGGTGCCCAAAATTATAAAAATAATTATAGTTTTAATGAGCTTGATGAATGCTGAATTTAATTAAATTATTATTTAAATTAATTACTCTGAGATGAGCACAATATGATAAGATTTAGAATAACACGTGTTATCTGTTGAATGTATATTGCGAAAGATAATGGCGGCCGTCTTCTCAACACGAAGCAGAAAAAAGTAGATGCGCATGCGCCCAGCTGCGCATGATCAAGTTTTAATTTATCGACGAGGCCCCAGTAGGTGCTGCCTCTATCTGCCGGAAGGGAAACTATATTTGAATTTGAATTTAAATTATCTTATAGTTTCGATTACGCAAAAGTACCATTATAATGACTACTTTGCTTATGATATACATATGTATTGATTATTGTAGTTTATATTATTAAAATATACTTTACTGCCTAAACATACTCAAATTATATCATAATAGAAAGTATAAACAATGATGCGATGATTAGTAGGCCAAATAATTCTTATATCTAGAGCGTATTATTTATTGTATATATATATATATATATATATATATATATATATATATATATATATATATATATATATATTTATATGTGTATTGATAAAATATAAAGCTAATACTAGATATATAATGTTCTTTCCCCCTTTTTTTTTATGCAGCGTCAAAATTACGTGCGTAGTTAATATTTTATTAAGTAATTAATTATACTACTGTTAAATATTAATATGTATGTATGAAACAATGTTAGTATAAAGATAAATTCACATGTGTGTTAGTAGGTTATATATGTATCTAAAAATATTATATTTTTTTTTTTTTTTTTATTATTATTTTTTTTTTTTATTTTTTTCATCACTCGTAACCAGGAGTTGAGGAATGTTTATAAAAATAAGTTACGATTCTGATAGATACGAGTGGTTACGTGAGTTAGCAGAATGAAAAGAATTAGGAGTTAGTTAGTTAATTTTATTTGTGCAATGTTATGTGTTTATGTGCGTTATTTGCTTACCCTTGCAGTTAACTTACAGTTAGATGATTGCTTATTCGTACATCTTTGTCTGTGAAATTTTCTGACGTCAGAATACCTTCTGGGAGTTCGGCCTATGCCGTTTCGTTGATACCAATGCCACTTCCTTCTTTTCTTGTGATCACAATCCTTGCCTTCAATTGAACATGGGAAACTGGGTGCCAAGTCGTCATAGTACACTAGTTGTTCTGGTTGATTTTGAGGCATAGAATATCGATGATATCGAAGTCTTTGGTCATGGAAGTTTGAGGAAGTTGATGGCGATGGGTGTTGCAGGTCGAGCGGTGGATGACGTGTAGTATCTTCTCTGTCATTGCTCTAAGATACGAAATCGTCAAGCAGCTGAGGAAATGAAAACGATTCTTGTAAGTCGGTAGTAAAAGATTTGAAAGATTGTTTGTAATTATGGATGATTGCGTCCAGATAAATTTGTGTGCTTTCCCCATGGTAGAAATGTCCAACTATCATAAGGTTGATTAATCTGTAGGCACAGCTAATTGGGTAGCTGCGAGATAGATCAGGTTCTTTAGTTGACCAAGGTACTTCTTCAAATAGCCGTGGCAGGTCAAGGTTGGAGAGAGGGGGAACGAATTTTCCTATATTTGCGCTGTCTTCTTAAGTAGTGTTGACTTACCCAGTAGTTTCTCATGACTTGCGTTTTGATATCCTCGTTTTGGGCTATGATCCATGCAGCTTGTATTTCTGCATCATTAGGCTTGATATTATCGATGGGTTTTATGAGTAGGGACCGATAAGGGATGCAGAAATCTGCTTCTAGGGTCCGTGGATTTGGATGATTCTTATATCGGTCACTGTGACGTAGACGTCTTAAGGCCCTTAGGCATGTACGTCGATGCCAATGCTCTCGTATTACAATTAAAGAGACGAGGTAGATGAACAGCATATCCACACCAAGGGGACGAGTTTTCAAAGAGTATCCGTCTGTTGTCTCATGAGGCATGTTGTCCGTTTTATAAAGGAAAGGATTTTGACTGGTGATCCCGTACCCACTGTCTTATGCAGATGGCGTTAGTTAAAGCACAGTTATAATTTTTCTCGAGTCCGTGGTTCGTGCAGGTAGTTAACGAGGTGCGGATTACGTCAAACTTAGGACACATAGTCTTTAATCTCTAAGTTTACAATGTCGTGATTCAGGACCTTTTGTAGATAAGTAGCTTTGATTGATCCTTTAGTGTAGATCTTTCTCGCGTTTTTAGCGTAGCTTTCAAGGATATTGATTACCTCTTGGAGTTGTGTATCATCGTCTTCCCAATGAATACCGTGATGTTTCTCAGTTACCTAGTCGTTTCTTTGTTGATTACGTGGTATCAGTTTATGATACGGGAAAGGCTGTTCTATTATCCAGTGGCCTAAAATGTCTTCGGTAGTAACTACTAAGGCAACTTCTTTTGGGATGAATTCATCCTTGTTATTCCAGAATCCTTGGATGTCAAAAACTATATCCATAGCACTTTACAGTAGTATTAATTTTGATTTACCCTTCAAAGTGAGAACAAAAACGTGTCTCGTAACTCGTCGAATTGATTGTTAGCTGAACTTCTTTGATAACTGACACGTGTACAAAGAAACGATAAATTTTCTGACCAATAAACTCGCAAGTAGCTGTTTCTGAGAGCCTTGTATTCACTGGCCGTGCAGGCGTTTTCAAGATCTTCGTGACTTAACGAGGAAGGTTTTCTGATTTTAAATGGTAGCAAGTATTTTTCATAAAGTTTGAGATCTATCGTTGGATCAAAGTCGTGAGCTTCGTCGTTGGAAAAGTCTTGGTGTAATAAATCGTTTCTTGATTTCAGATGTTTTCTAAATGCTCGTTTAACTTGTGCTGTTCTCCAGAAATTTCGAAGGATGAAGTGAGCAGTTAGTCAATGGAAGTCTTCGAAACCTCTTTGATATTCAGATTGTATTTGGCGTTCGTTTATACGTGCGTCACACTCTTGGCCAGTGTCGAGTCTGTTTCCGATAAGGCCTGTACACATAATTTATTGTTATGTGTTGAGGACGTCGAAGGTAAAGCTTCAATTATTACTTCAAGATTCTGGTCAACCTCTTCGTCGACTAAGATACTTCTTCGGTAGGTCGATCGAACGTCTATCACCGGAGAATCGTTCCTAGTATAACAAAGAAATAGTTCGTAAGTTAGTTTTCGTGTTAAAAGAAGTAAATACGCCGTTAAGACTAACGTAGTAATTAACATTCCATGCAGGAGATAAAGTTGTAAATCTTCATGCGTTTCAATTGGATCGACAAGTCGTAGTTCTTGTACTATTTGTTTTTAGGTGTAGTCGTAGGAAAGAAACCCATAGGAATCGATAAGAGATATGGGCGTTGGGCTATCGTCGTTGTAATTGGTTGATCTGAGGGGTTTATATTTATGAATTTCAGGAAATAGTTGTGTTATATTAAGTCCGATCCTTGGCTGAGGCTGTAGCAAGACTGTAGAGTCTTCTGATCCAAATAAAGTAAAATAACCGATTCTTGCTGAATAACCAGGGCTGAGAGTGAGAGTTCCCATGCCGGATATTTTCAAGTATTCAGTGGAGCTCCCCTGATGTAAAACTTGCAGCAAGGTTAGATGTGGTATGGAGTATATCCATCCCTTAATTTCTTTTAGGGATTTCCAGAACAAATAATGAGTTTTGCTCAATCTGATGTCACAGTTACTGAACGAGTCGAGTCTTGAATTTGCGAATAGATCAGCTTCACATGACGGATGGATATTTGTTTCATATATTACAATGTTGGGTTTGCATATATAGAGATTTCTTAATTCTTGACATTGCTTAAGTTCGTTTTCTTGAACTAACGTGTACCATTCATGATTCGAGGATATCATCAAATAATCGGATCGTGGCTGTATATAGGCAGATCCCTTAGTATTGTTTCCAAAAATCTGACGAACTGGATAAGGATGAAGTTTGTACAAATTGTATTTGAGTGACTGCACTAAAGACAGACGAAGTGTCAGAATTAGGTTAGCCTTGAAAAATCTATGCTCGAACTTTATTAATTTGGAGGCTCCCTCGTTATAAAGATTCTCTGTTTCTATTGGGATCTGGTACTGGGGATTATCGTCAAGAAATATTTTCATAGCTTCGGAGATTCTTTTTGGGCTAAGAAACTGTGATGGAAATGTTCCAACCAAAACGAAGTTTATCGCTTCGATTACGTTTTTCATGAGATTCAGATATTCCTCGAAATAAGTTTGAGTCTGTACACTCCACGCACTTAGGCGTTCGATGTACATTGAGTGTGATACATTTTGTTCAGTCAATGGACCAGACATTTCTTTGATAGGTTCTGAATATTTATAGTAGTCCTTATGTTGGAATGCTAGCCGTATCAGGTCCTTGTATTGGTCAGATTGAGTGACTTGCCTTTTATTTTCAAGTATCGACGCATTATTCGGTGTGGGAGTGAAAATGATTTCATCGAATTTTTGGAGATGATCTTGTAGGAGGGCTTTCACGCTTGGTTCTTTTAATGAAGAGCGGTTGTGTACTTGGTCTGGATCGACCAATTGTCTTATTATCTCCATCTGCCTGAATAATTTTCGAGACATGCGTTTGTAGTCTTCGAACCTTATGTAGTATCGGCATTCCGATTCTCTAATTGATGTCAGGCAGTGTTGATAAAGTCCAAAAATTTCCATGTCTGTAATAGAAGGAATTTGTTCTTCAAGAAAATCCAAGTCCATTATGGTGGTTAGTTTCCATTCTTCGGAGGCAAGATGAACATCCTTCAGATGCTCATAATAGAGTCCTGAGCTAAGCTCCATTGGTCTTAGGTGGACTGCACTTCCTTTTACGTTGGACACAATGGTGATAATGTTTATGAGGATCTATTGTAATGCTGCCATGTTGTTTGCTAAAAGTAGTTATTTTAAATTCTTACTATATTCTTGAAGTTGAGATAGCTTCCATTAATCTTAAAATTTTAAAGAAGATGGGCATACGGCATGCATGGGATTAGTTTGGAAGTTGTCGTGTATTCTCATTTGGAACCTTGAGTTCATCAAGGTCAGCTTCTCCAGTAATTTTAGACTGAGTGTTAACCATTCGGCTTCTAGGGATAGCATAAATAACTTCCCTAGTGTGATCAGGTGGTGCATAAGGCAAGTATAGATAGATAGTTCGGGCATGGTTCATTTCTTGACATTCGCTTTTTGTTGGTGAAGACTCTGCGTCGTTAGGTGCAGGACTTTTTCTGGTCTTTGGTAGATGTAAAAGAAGTTTGGTTACAGAGTCCCAGAGTGCTCCTATTAACCACACGATCCATCCATAAACAGTATGCAACGCATAACCGTAGGTTAAAGTGTCCATTGCGAACTTTATAGCTTTAAACGTAAGATAAACTTCAAAGAGTGTTACGCTGAATGTACCTATGGTGTTGAAGAAATTATACACCTTTCCCCAAGCTTTAGCGAGAGACAATTTGATGGCTTCTTCATCCAGTAGGTTATTAATCTTGATGGTATTGTCAGCCACGTATTGACCCGTCGCGCCTCTGGCAATAGTGTTTAGTACCGCAGTTTGTTCCAATGGGAACATCATGAAGTCCTTCAGCTTCACAATGTCGTTGTCTGAATAGATACCGCCCGTTGCCAATCCTTGGGCTGAGATGTACTTCCAGGAATAATTTGTTGAAGCAGTTAGCTGTTCTGGATTTGGGACTGATGATAGTTTTGGATTCAACTCATGCCATGAATCTTCTACGTTATACATTGGTGCTAATAGAGGATTACAGTCTATTTGCGTTCCAGTTTTGACTAATATGTGCGTTCGTGGCAACATATAGTAGGTATCGTAACCTCTAAGTACAGGTAATTCGTGGTAGCATTCTTTTGTGTCCCGTCGTCTCACATCGACAGCTATACATTTAGCAAACCTCATTACTTCGCCCGATACGTGCGCGATGTATCCAGGCTTCTTCATGAACTGGAATGCGAATTCGTCAGGTGCCAGAGTAGCTAAGATGAGTGCATTTTGTAGGACCTTCTTTTCGAGTTCACATTCTTGTCTGATCATGTCGTGGTAAAGCATCATAACTTGACTCTGCACATGTCGTTCGAGATAGACAAATTCCGTATTTACGTATGTGAAAAGATCCATCGATTTAGTGTCTATGCGATTGGCGTCGTGGAAACACTCACTGTTGTCAGAATCGAGTATAAAAAGTCTCGGATGCTCGGTCTTGATTAATTTAGTTGCACAGTTGGAAATTTGACCTTTAGCTGTTAGTGCGAATGTTACACCTCCGGTGGTGACTGGATATACTTCCTCTCCAAATTTTCGGTTGACGTGATCTTGTATCTTGTTGGCAGCTCCTTCGTAGAGTACGAAAAACTTGCGTGAATAACATTGGTCTGGAGGCAACAAGTCCCAGAAAGTATTTCCTCCTTCAATATCTATACACTTTCCCTGTTGATACTTGCAGCGAACTCCGGACCTTAAATATTACTTCATTTTGGTCCAGGTTGCTGGGAGTGAAGTAGTCTTGTAGAGTGAAGGTGGCATACCCGGTTACTGTGACTGCTTCCCATTTACCGTAAGGATCGGAGTATGATGCCCTTTAGCAACCACCACCGGAGGTATATGAACCTGCCAGGGTGATTGGGAATCTAGTCGTAGCGTTTTTCTGAACACTTGCAAGTGTGGTGTCTCGGTACATAAAGAGTCCGCTATCGTGGACGGATTTGCAAACTTCATGACTTAACTCTTGCATAAACTCCATATTATTACTCGTTTCTCCGAATAGGTGGTCAAGTATGCCACAATGGAAAATTGTACGTTAGATGGAGAGTTTGCACTGAACAATCTTTATAAATAAGAAACTACTGGATTGTAATAGTTGGACCTTGGTGTTTTTAATTACTGGTTTTGCGGTAGGCATGTTGCAGTCTTTAATGTCTAGTAGGGATAATGAAGTAACGTTTATTGATGGGGTTCCACAGTCATATGCCACGAATCCATACGTCAATTGGACGGCTGTCGTCATCCAGAGGATAAATTTTATCCACCCCATGGTGCTTGGATTTTTACTTGTTTCACCTGGAGTAATTTTATATAACTAGAACATAACGATTAGTAGGACATACGGGAAATAGTAATATGTTAGTCGGATTGAGTGTCAGTGTTAGAATTAGTAGAATCTCGTGTGTTACAGATTTTTAACTTATCTGTGTGCTTAAGAGAGCGTTTGCCCTTTTCATCCTCTATTATAGCCGTATTGTTATCTAATAATTCAGCTATAACATATGGACCTTTATAATGCGAATCGAATTTACCCTTTCGTGGCTCTTTTATAGCATAAACCTGATCTCCAACATTCAAAGTACTGGGGTTCAAGTGAGTGTCATAGTAAAGTTTACAACGATTTTTAGATTTAATTAAACTAGAGGCCGCGAATTGTCTCATGTCATCCATACGGTTGACTAGATCATGTAAATACGAGCCATAAGTCTCGGTTTTATCAGGTGGTGGAAAGGAACGAGGTATACGAGCTCTTTTACCGTATATAAGTTCGAAAGGAGTGAAATTGGTTGATTCATGTATTGAAGTATTATATGAAAACATTGCGAAAGGAACAAGCTTGTCCCAATTATCGTATTTATTTACATAATGCTTAATAAATTCTGCTAATACGATGTGACTACGTTCTAGGACTCCATTCGTTTGTGGATAATACCCTGAGGTAGTTACCTGTTTGATTTTGAAGATTTTAGCCAAATAATGAAATATTTTACCAACAAATGATCGACCTTGGTCGCTCAATATTACGCGAGGCGAACCAAACTGAATTATTACATTTCGTGCAAGTGCATCTGCAATAGTTTCAGCTTTTATGTTGGGAATTGGTACAGCTATACAATATTTTGTGAGATTATCTTGTATCGTTAAAATATGCATATTACCTGATGGTGTTAAAGGTAGTAGGCCAACTGTATCGATTGATATTTTATCGAATGGTTCTGCCGGAGTGTCAGTAATGATCATCGGTTCTTTAGTCTTGATTCGGACTAATTTTTGCTCTTGACAACTCCTGCAGGTTCGGATAAATTCTGTGACGTCGTCTCGCATGTTAGGCCAGTAGAAACGTTCACGGATTCTTCGATATGTTTTAGTAATGCCCTTATGACCACCAGTCAGACTTTCGTGATACTCTGCGATGATGTCTCGACGAACATCTTCGTCAGGCATTGTTACAATTCCATGACAAATAGTCAACGAACATTCACAGTCATTGAGGCATTCTTTGAAAAGGTCAGTGACGATTGATTGACTCAAGCCTTCTAGCATATCTCCCGACTTCGAGATTCGCAGTGTTTTTATGTTATAATGGCTTAATACATTTTTGACAGTTTTTAGTACATCTTTTAATTCTTCTATAGAAAATGAGTCAAAGTGATTCCTTTTCAAAACTGCACTAAGAATTTCATGCTCACCGTGTGGTGTTACTAGTACTTGATTATTTTTTGGTTTTTTCAATTTTAGATCTTGAGGACCTATTTTGTTCGTTTCTATTAATAGTCGTGACGTAATAGTCGTAAATTCGCAATCAGCGGAAATAAAGTGTAAATAGTTGTCTCTGAAGTATGTCAGATTTTCGTTAGATGTATGTAGAGTTAGTTTACTTTCAATATTTCTCATTCCAGGATAAAACAATTCACAAGGGACAGTATCAGCTACGGATTTTCTTCGGATCGGTTGTGGTTGGGGTACTTCGATTTCTTCGTCCGTATCTGTACTTAAAGGACTCTCGTTGACAGGTGTTAAATATGCCCATCGTCTACTTGCTGCTCCTAGCGGTCTTCTTCCATCAATTTCTGATCCTGATGTTGATCCTTCAGAAATAACTGCAGGGGTTGATCGTCCTGAAGGATGCCGAAAGCTTATACCAGATGGTCTGCTGGACTGAGGTTCTGGTGCTTTAACAGGGACGTCCGGTCGTAGAGACTCATATGATGGATTTTCACCACGTCGATCCCAGTAGTAGTTTTTATTTTCTGAAGATGGTCCGGGTGACATTTCCACAACATTTTTAGGTGGTGGTACTTGGACAAGTTCAGTTAATGAAGGAGTTTCTTCGTCCTCTTGATTATTCACATACGTCAGTTGATAATCAGTCGCTTGAGTTTTCGTGGAAAATGGTTCTGGTTTATAAGAACTTTTGGAAGGTGGAACACGATTAGTTGTGAGGCTGGGAAAAGCACTACTCCTCCCGTCAGCTACTGGTGGTACTGGAGCCGTGGTTTGAGTAGTCTGTGATTGTTTTGGAGGTCGACCAGGCTTACGTTTTTCTGATTGAGATGATGGAATTCGGGCAATTGTTTTTGCGCGCTGGATTGGAGGTGGGGGTGCTATTGAAGGGTTACTCGGTAATCTTCGCAACCTCACTCTCTCACCTATAGTGCTAGCGTTTGCCATTGCCGCGTTTGTAGCAGATGATCGCAATCGCTCTAAATGTTTGGAAATTGAATTAGATTGTCTGGCAGCTGTTTCAGACTTGGTCGCAGGTAATATCATGACAACAGGATTTCTTGATAATGCATCTGCATTTTAATTCAATCGTCCTGGCTTGTAATAAAAAACATACTCATACTCTCTGAGTCTTGTTCTCCATCGGACCAATCGTTGAACAGGTGGCTTGACAGAGTCAATCCATTTTAATGGTTCATGATCAAATACGAGAGTAAATCGTCGACCGTATAAGTATGGTCGAAAATGTAGAATACCGTAAGTATTCTAAATCAGGATATTGTAGAACTGGGGATATGCATAATGCTTTACGTAAGTCGTCAAAACTCTCTTGTTGAGCTGAGGTCCAGATGAACGGATTATCTTTCTTCAGCAGTTCTGTTAGCGGTTTCGCACGGCCTGAGAAATTTTCAATAAAACGGCGATAGTACCCAGCTAGGCCGAGGAACTGCCTGATGTTAGTTACTATCTTTGGTCTTGGAAACTTCTCGATAGCTTCTGTTTTCTTTGGATCTGGACGTACACCACCATTGCCAATAATATGACCAAGGTATGCGACCTCGAGATTTAGAAATTCATATCTATCTGATTGTAAGACTAAATTGGCTTGTTCTAGTCGATTAAAGAGTCTTCGGGTGTCCTTCGAGTGATGATGCGAAAATAACGACGTCATCGAGATAGACAAATAGCTCCACGTCTTGTAGACCTAGAAGAACTCGGTCTATAAGTCGTTGAAAAGTAGCTGGAGCGTTTTTCAGTCCAAATGGCATTCTGATATACTCATAGTGACCATTTGGTGTACTGAATGCAGTTTTCTGTTGGTCTTTTGGATTCATTTCGATTTGATGAAATCCACTAGCCAAGTCAAAAACTGAAAAATACTTTGCTCCTCCTAATCTATCGAGAATCTCAACTATATTTGGAAGAGGATAAGCATCGCCTATGGTTTTCTCATTTAGTTGTCTAAAGTCAATTACCATACGCCAGCGCTTATTACCTTTTGAATCTGGCTTCTTTGGGACTATCCAAAGAGGTGAATTATATGGAGAGACAGATTCAGATATTACACCATCATTCAGTAATTTATTTACTTGTCGAGCGATTTCTTCCTTATGTACAGGTGGAAAACGATACTGGCGGACTGATATAGGTATTTCATCAACTGTTGGAATCGAGTGTGTCATCATTGTTGTAGCTGGAAGATCATCTCCAGGAAGATGGAAGAGCATCGGAAATTCTCTGTTAAGCTCATGCACGTGCTCTCTTTCCGAACCATTTAAATGATTTAGTCGGAGACTAGCACATATGCGCTCGAATCTATCCGTACCATCTTCCGGTATATCGCTATCTTCAGAATCGTCAAAGAAATCCTCTGAACTGCCATCGCATTCAAAGGGAATAATTTCTTGTTGTGGTATGACTAGTTCATCTCGATAGCTTCTGTTTTCTTTTGATCTGGACGTACACCACCATTGCCAATAATATGACCAAGGTATGCGACCTCGAGATTCAAAAATTCACATTTGTCAGATTGTAGGACTAGATTAGCTTGAACTAGTCTACCAAAAAGTCGTCGAACACGTTTGCCATGCTCTTTGAGTGATGATGCAAAAATAACAATAGTCCGGTCAATTTAGACCAAAAAATGAGAGTGAAGTTACATAAAGTCCCAACAAGCTGAATTTCAGTGAAATTTTTCAAAATATAATTATAAACAATGTCTAGAAGTTCCCCATCATTCCCCTGTAAGGAAAAAATTTAATTCAAGGTCGAAGGTCAAAACAATGAGTTTTTCGCGATTTTCAGCAAAACGGTGAGTTTTATCATAAAAGTACCTCAAACAAAAATTGTAGATCATAAGATTATCTATAAAAAATGTATCAATACTTTTTTTCTTACGAGCCACCGTTTCTGAGATATAATGATTCAAAAAGTTATAAAAGTTGTTATCGTCATAATATGCATGAGTACGCCACGTATATACATCTAGAGTTGTAATGTTTAGGTTTCCACTTATTAAATTGGTGTATTACCGTACGATGGACGGTGTGGCTCAATAAGTTATAGATTAAATTGAACGGAATATAGTATAGTGCCGGATAGCTCAACTGGTAGAGCACTCGGCGCGATACCGACATGGTCTGGGTTCGATTCCCAGTTCGGGCTATCTATATTTTTCTCAATTTATCTATAAATTGTCTTATTGAGAAGGTTTGCATGTTTAGGTTTCCACTTATTAAATTGGATATAATAAAAGTTCAAGTGTGGCTTGGTTATCAGCTAGACCCTACAGACTGGGGTTGGAAGTTGGCCAACAATATATTAAAGCCAGTTCAAACTTTACTTCCACCTGCACGGAAAAACTGCTGAACACTATTTTTTGCAACTGCAAAAAGGGATGCAGTGCTAAATGTGGTTGCAAAAAAGTCGGACTGTCTTGTTCTTTGGCATGCACAAATTGTCAAGGCCGGTCGTGCTCTAATATTGAATCACAAACAATGGAGGATTCGTTTGACTCCGACGGAGTATCATGCGATACATCGCTATTGACGCAATTTACTTGCATACAAAATGAAGATGAAGAAGAAGCAGGAGAAGAAGAACAAGAAGAAGATCAAGAAGAAGAACAAGAATTTGAAACTTCCGAATAAGACAAATAAACTTCAACACTTTTTTTTCATTTACATCGCTTTTATCTTTCCCAATCTTTGAAAATTTCCGTTTTTTTGCAATAGTTTTACATTAAACAGGATCACAACTGACCCGTGGAGTAGGCCTACTGGGAAAACCACGTTAAAAAAAACGCGCTAAGTACACTACCTCATAGGTGGCGTGGAAACGTGTGCATATTATGACGATAACAACTTTTATAACTTTTTAAATCGTTATATCTCAGAAACGGTGGCTCATAGGAAAAAAAGTATTTATACTTATTTTATAGATAATTTTATGATCTACAATTTTTGACTGAGGTACTTTTATGATAAAACTTACCGTTTTTCTGAAAATCGCGAAAAACTCATCTTTTTGACCTTTGACCTTGAATTAAATTTTTTCCTTACAGGGGAATGATGGGGAACTTCTAGACATTGTTTATAATTATGTTTTGAACAACTTTACAGAAATTCAGCTTGTTGGGACTTTATGTAACTTCGAATGTCTAAATTGACCGGACTACAACGTCATCGAGATATACGAAGAGTTCAACGTCCTGTAGACCTAGAAGAACTCGGTTCATAAGTCGCTGGAAAGTAGCCGGAGCATTTTTAAGTCTAAATGGCATTCTACTATATTCGTAGTGGCCATTAGGGGTACTGAATGCAGTTTTCTGCTGGTCTTTTGGATCCATTTTAATTTGATGGAAGCCACTAGCCAAATCAGAAACTGAAAAATACTTAGCTCCTCCGAGTCTGTCAAGAATTTCGACTATGTTCGGAAAGGGATAAGCGTCGCCTATGGTTTTCTCATTTAATTGACGAAAATCGATCACCATCCACCAACGCTTATTACCTTGAGAATCTAGTTTCTTTGGAACTATCCAAAGAGGCGAATTATACGGAGAAACAGATTCGGTTATTACACCGTCATTCAGCAGTTTATTCACTTGTCGAGCAATTTCTTTCTTATGTACAGGTGGAAAACAATACTGTCTAACAGATATAGGAACTTCGTCAACAGTCAGAATAGAATGTGTTACCATTGTTGTAGCAGGGAGGTCGTCTTCAGGGAGGTGAAAGAGAAGCGGGAATTCTCTGATAAGTTCATGCACATGCTCTCTTTTTAGTACGTTTAAATGATCGAGTCGGAGACTAGCACATATTTGCTCAAATCTATCTTGATCAGTTTCTGGGACGTCACTTTCTTCGGAATCGTCAAAGAAATCTTCAGAGCTACTATCACATTCGAAGGGAATAATTTCTTGGGGAGGTATAATTAATTCTATATCATCTTCATATGCATTAATTGCATGGACGTAGCAAGTATTATTTTTGTTCATAACCAAAGCATTACCAATGAAGATATTCTCGCGAGTTTCGATGCCGGGCCAAAATCCAGTTTTCAAATCTGTTTTACAGAGTTTGGTCGGAACTACCGTGCGAGTTCGTGCTTTTAATAGAAGTATTGAGGGTTCGTCGTCTAATTGGAGTGTGGTTACTTGTGATGTGTCGAATGGTTCACCGTTAGTATTTTCGAGTGGAATCGGATGTATAGGTTCGGAATCTGCGACTATAGTATTATGATGAAAAGATATTTCGACGTTTTCATTTGTTAGAAAGTCGATACCAACTATTCTATCGGTTGGAATAGGTAGTGGATTCTCGAGAACGTGAAATTTCTCGGGATTTGAGAAAAATATGATCTCTGTTGTACCCAGAGTATCAAGTCGTTCCGTAGTGATCCCTTTTATTGATACAGAGTCCCAGGTATCGATTACCGTGCGAGGGGCCAGTGCGTCTTTTCCAATTACGTTTATGTCAGCTCCTGTGTCAACTAAAAAATGAGCTCTGCCGTTTCGCAATTCAGAGGCTGATAGAGTGACGACTGGTCTCCTACCCTGGACTTCAAACTACATTATGAATTTTCGACTGTTAAAAATCTGATTGTTGGAGAACGCGCTTCCGTGGGGTTCGTGCTCTGTTCGGCGTCGTGTCGTTCCGCCGAATCGCGTTGGAGTTTAAAGGCTTCTTAGGAGGTGCAGGTGAGTTTGTTCTCGAATTATTCAGTTGGTTTTGTGGATTACCGGTATTATTGTTATTCCCGTAATTATTTCTATTGTAATTTTTATAACCGTTGTTGCTATATCTCTGATTATAATTGTCATAGTTATTGCGATTATTGTAATAATTGGGGTTATTATTATTGTAATTATTATTGGGGTTATTCTGATTATCATTTTGGGTAGGATAATTTGGGTAGTACGGTGTGTTATAAGAAACTGGAGGTGGCTACGCTCCAGGAGGCTGATATTGATATGGCATAGGAGCTATATATGGCATTGGAGGGAAGTAGCCCGGTAGAGGGTAATATGGATAGTAACTTTCAGGTGATCGACTTCGTGAACGATAAGGTGAATTACTACGCTCAGGATAGTTACGTTTATCACGTGGTGGTGTCGTATCTCGCACCGGAGATCTACTGTATGAATTAGATCTGTTATTGTCTTCGCGAATAAATCTGAACGGTATGGTATTTCGACGTTCTTCGTCTTGAAAGCTTACTGTTCGAGTTCTGCGCGGTAAATCAAGATTTGCAGATTCGGATTGCGCGTAGGCTAAATAATTAGAGTTGCGGTGAGAGCTACCTCTCAGGTCTTTCTCGAGCCGTAATGCGATTTTGTATGCATCGTCGAGAGTACCAGGATTTTGGACACTTACTCCGTATATTAAATCGTCTGGTAGTCCGTGTTCAAATGACTCGAGTGCTAAACCGTCTAACATTTTCTTCATTGCAGTTACTTCAGCGTCATTGTTAAAGCTTTCGTTCAATGCGGTTATTGCATTAGCGCGAATTTTCTTTATTCGAGTGTAGTAACTCAGAATTGATTCATTTTGCTTAAGCCGAATGGCTTGAATATCCGCGCAATATTGTACGTCTTGTAGAAATGCTTGTAAAGGCATGTTTTTACTGTCAAAACGCGGGACTTGCATCACTTGATGCAATGTCGTACTTTCCTCGAGGGACGTGATCATTTGATCCATAATGTTCGCGTGTCGGGTGATATTATTGACTTGTTGGTCTAAGTCATTATTGTTAGCCTGTGGATTTAACTCGCCATCGCCTGGTGGGAGCGGATTACCATCGGGATCCATTTCGATTAAATGTATGATAAAAGGTTATAGGAGTAATATATAGATTATAAGAATGAGAGTTTTGGTAAGTAGTACGAAGATAGTGTTTAAATTGTGTATGAAAATAAGAGTGAGATAAGATTATTTTGTGGAACTACAATTATTTTTCTCCTCCGAATCTGAGTGATTTATTTCCGGATTTTGTAAAGTATTTGCTGGATTTTGTAAGGATGATGTATCGTTACGGGAGTGTATGGTAACTCTCCCCTATGGTATATTGGAACTAACTTTCGTAACTGGTATTTTCTTCCGGCGCGTTTTCTGCGTCTCATTAAATACTTCTAGGCTGCACGCACAAGGTATCTTTTACAATCGCTTCAATGATCAATTAAAGAGTAAGAGTACTACGATAACCAATCTGTCAAAATATTACAAGTTTTTATGGCTTCTTGGAAATGAGTGGATGAGTGAATAATGAATGAATCGCCTGGAATCCGTCAAAAAGGCTGCGGTCTCCCGATTAATTCGATGAAAGATTGAATAGAATCCGACAAAAAGTCTGCGGTATTCTAAGCAACCGTAATTAATGAGATGAGTAATAAGTGAGTAATAACTGACCCAAGGCATACCAAAAATAACTTGCAATTTTGGGTGCAAAGGTAGCAAGTTGTTTGTACGTAAGGACCCAGTAGTATTATAAAATAAAGAATTTATTTATTTATTTATTAATTTATGAATTGCCTTATCCTTAGAAAATCGCAAATTTATTTTCACTAAGATTGATTCTAAGTTTAATGATTGAATTTATCTGTAATAAATTGAGTTTTCGTCGACTATTTGCATACGAGGGTCAATACTTGAAAATTTTTAATTAAATTGTTTGGGTATATCAACTAATGTAAGTTTGTAATTGATAAAGTCTTGTGATCTATGAGCGTATAGATATTTCTTTATGGAAGGGCACGATGATGCGTCTTCTATGATTGCAATTAATCTTTCAATGTGAAATTTAATTTTTGTTTGTTTAGTGTGTTTCAGTGTAGATGAGTTAGGCATAAACGTTTAGTGGGAATAATTTGTGTAACTAATAAAATTGTAGGTAACAATGAATTGCAAAGGTATTTGAAATATAATACTGAAGGTGTGTGTTGCGTAATCGAAACTATAAAAGAATTTAAATTCATTTAATTTAAATTCAAATATAGTTTCACTCCCGGCAGATAGAGGCAGCACCTACTGGAGCCTCGTTCATAAATTAAAACTTGATCATGCGCAGCTCGGCGCATGCGCATCTGCCTTTTTCCTGCTTCGTGTCGAGAATACGGCCGCAATTATCTTTCGCTAATATACATTCAAGTGATAACACGTGTTATTAAAAATCTTTTCTTTTTGCGCTCATCTAAGAGTAATTAATTAAAATAATCATTTAAATAAATTCTGCATTCATCAAGCTCATCAAAACAATAATTATTTTTATAATTTTGGGCACCAGCGCTCATAAACAAGTTAATCAAAAACTCAAGAATTCCAGTGATCATCGACCACGTTTCTCAAGAGGTTATTCAAACGGGAGACATCACAGGTGCCCTTTTATTTAATAAATAATTATATCCAGTGTTCATAAAATTAAAAGACTCTAATTTATGATTAATTAATTATAAACATGCTCAATATTTTAATAAAATTAATAGTAAATTCTCGCTCGGTAGCCTCTGCAATCATGCGACCACGTGTTCATAAAATAAATTCAATTCAGTGCAATTTATTATAAACTCATTCATTTAAATTAAATTCAGTGATAAATCATATTATAAATAAATGAACTCGACTATTCATGCATTTTGTGCTATTAAAAATAGTAATTCAAGTGTTCAATTATAAACTTCGCTCGGTAACCTCTGATTTTATGTTACTGTTTTTCATGACATTTTTACAATTAAATCAGTGTTCAAATAAATTCAAACTAATTAATTTAATTATTTTAATCAATTACTCGAGCTCAATTTCATAATTTGCATTCAATTAATTACGTATTCATGAGCTCAGACAATTTAACAGTATTAAATAATTAAATCAACGATTTAATTGTGTAACCCAGTGATATTATGTGCTGTGACAAATAAAAATAGTGTTATATTTTTTAATATGCGTATTTTTCAAATATCCCAACCACCAACCAGTCCTGGCATGTATTTATTTAATTATTATTACAACAGTGTGGAACTTTAAAAATAATGTTCCTTTTTTTTTTTTTTTTAAATGAAATAAGGGTTAGAGAAGATTTTCAAAATTAAAATTGTAAGTAGTTTTAAGAAAAGAATAATTTAGATTTAAGCTGCACGGAAATTTAGAAAGATTCTTGGGAATAATTTAAAATTTGATTCCAAGATTTTATTTTAATGAAAGAAAAATAAAGTTTTAAAGGTCTCAGGTAGAGTTTAAGGGCATTCTCAAACAGTACCCCCCACTTTTTAAAAAATTTCAATGGCTTTCAACTGTCATAACCGTATTAAAATTTTAGTAATTAATCAACATAAAATTAAAACTTTGATTGAAAAAAGGAGAACGTAGTCGTAATTTCACCGAGGTATAGAATTTAAAAAAAATAATTTGCAATTGATTTTAATCAGGAGTTAAACGAAATTTGTTGAATAAATTTTAGTCTATAAAATTTGAAAATTCGAATTATAAAATTGACATGAAGATTTTACTGAAATTTATTTTACAAATTTCGTTTAGCTTGAAATTGATATCAACTGCAAGTAATTTTTTTAAAAATCTATATGTTAACGAAATTACGACTACGTTCTTCTTTTTTCAATTAAGGTTTTAATTTTTTTTTAATTAATTAATATAATTTTAATACGATTATGACAGTCGAAAGCTATTTAAATTTTTTTTATAGTGGGGGGCACAGTCTGAGCATGGCCTTAAAGGTTATTGAGTTTAATTATTTTTAAAATATTTCGAATCGCGTTTCGAATATTCTGCGATAAATAGAATTTTAGCGAAATTATTTTAAGAATTTGAATCATTACTTGAGTTATGATTTTTAAAATAATAATTTCAATGATTGAGTTGAGAAAATTTAATCCGAGTTAATTTTATTTTGAAAAATGTCACAAAAAAAATTTCGCTCTTAAGTTTAATACAGATGGCTTTAAATTGCAAAGAAAATTTGTAAAGAAACTTCTTTTGAAAAGTAAATATTTTTAATTTTGATTTAAAAAATTTTTAAATTTTCGAAGTATAGAATTTTCAAATTTAAGAATTTATTGAATGTATAAAATTATAAAATTTTGACGATTAAGATTTCGAAGATTGAATACTTAAAAATTACAAGTTGAAATTTAACTCGGAAATTTCAACAAGGAAGGACGTTTGTTTTTGTTAATTAAAATTATAAGAATCGGATAAAAATTTGTAAAATTTTAATAAAAGAACGATTCACCAGGTATCCCACCGCTGTCACCAAATTTTTCGACTGTCACGATCGGAGTGAGTGACGGCGACGGGCGAA
>CAXHJT010000015.1:0-13441 GCA_964016945.1 Microplitis deprimator
GAAATTGAATCTATATTTATCATATAATATGATCCACCAATAATTGCACTTCGCAGAGCCATATAATATGATTTATACATCACGGAAGATTGCCAAATCCGAACTAGATGGGCAATTCCCCATTATAGATGACCCCTTCAACTCCTCCGTCCATCTTACGGTTTTAAAGAAATTATGTATTATTATTCTTGAAATTGTATCTATTATTATCATATATTTCAAAAAAAAAAAAAAAACAAAAAAAAAAAAATTAAGTAACTTATTTAATCATCAATTTAGAACTGAGAAAGGCAGGAGCAATCGATGATTTCGAGTTGGGTTCAAACCCACGCTCTCAAAGGCCGATACCTCAACGGTGCATGAGAGTACCCTAACTGGTACCTTATGACCTGTATTGACCCTAAATCACCACCGTCCATCTTATAGTCATAGATAGCTTTATCAGGGCATCAATGGCTATTTATAAACACATGACTGCGGATGATTTCATTTATGAATGTAAATTTTTCTTATTCATATTACAAGTTTAACAATCGCTTAGTATTTATTTCTCAGAATCTATCGAAGCGAATCAACAATAAGAACATGAGCGCTATTAATACAATGGTTTCATAGTATCTTTTTTCATAAAAGAAATACTGAATGTAGTTTACATCGTTCGGTATTAGTTAGCGTCATTTTCATGCAGTCACACACCAGTCATATGACTGAATAATCCTGCATCTAAAATTATTATTATAAGTCTATGTAAATATATGAATTCAACGGATTTACTTCATTAAAAATATGATCGTCTTTATAATATTGTTACATTAAACAATTTTTAAGTTTTCATGTGGCCAGCACACTCCAATCGTTTGGATAAAATTTTGAAAATCTCAACTACTAATTTAATAGCGTATTCCTCTAGAATTTCAAACAAATGTGTTATATGCTGGTTTTGATATTCATACTCAATCGAATTAAGATAATTATTATGCCTGGTTTGTAATATTGTAACAGTTCAGTCATTTCATTTCAGGAGCAGAAGATTATTTTATAGTTGAGAAATCAACTGGAGTTATTAAAATTAATCCTATAGATCGTGATATTTTAAAAAAAGATGTTTTCAAGTTTAATATAACTGCTTATGAAAAAAATGACCCTTTTTCATCCATAACCGCAACGATTATTGTGATTGTTGAAGACATAAATGATCATTCACCTGAAATACGACCAGAAATTCTTTCAATTGACATCAAAGAAGAAACTTACATGTCTTTAGATTTTGGGCGATCCATTGTAATTGAAGATCCTGATTTGGTAAGTTCTAACTTTAGAAACTTTTCTCAATAACCGGTTGCATTATGTATGGAATAATGTGTGAGACAATGTGTCCTTTAATTTGTATCGTTATACCTTGTTGAGTGTGCGGAACAACATGCAAAAAAAGATTAAGTTTTCTTTTTCTTATATCATTGGAGTTATAACGAATGAAAAGAATAACGTCTTTGAAGTAATCGAATATTTTTATCTAAATGAACATAAATAATTTGGTAATTACTTTTAATGAATGATTTCTGAATGTTTAAAACGAAGTTATTGCCGATAAAAGTTTCAACAACGTCAATGAATTGCATTCGTGGATATAACAACACGTCAACGTGTACGACAATTGAGGAAATTCAAATAAACATCAATAATCAATGGCCACCCTGATTAAACAACTGAATTCGACCAAATTAAAAATTTTAATTCTGTTATATTCTGTCGAATTCTGCAAAACAGAATTCAACTGAATTGAAAATTTGAATTTGAATTAAACAGAATAAAACCAATTTAAAAATTTCAAATTCGTTTTTATTCAGTTTAATTCGGATTCAGAACCAGAAATTGGAGAATTATTTTCGAATTAATCAGAATGAAACCGAATAGAATTATTTGCATTCGTTTTAATTTGGAAAAATTCTGGTTTTCTTGCCAAGTCATACAGAATTCATTTTTCACTTAGGTACTGAATTAACAGAATTTATCTGAATTAAATAGAATTAAAAATGTAATTTTGTTTAATTCGATCGAATTCAGTTGTTTAATCAGGGCATGGCACACTGGTAGTTAATGGTCCAATGATAGTAAATGTTGATACTTACTGGACATGAAAACTTTTAAAATTTATAGTCCGAGAGCTGATGAGCAATTTTGAGCAGTTTCTTGAGGTACTTAGCAAAATTTTGTGAGTGTCCCTGAAAGGCCTTTAAAAAAGATAGTCGAGGTCTAGCTGGAGGGTAGCGGCCCCCCGGTAACCCTTGAATTTTTGAAAAAGGGAAATTTCCTTATTCAAAATATGTTCTTGAGGAAGTTTGATTTTTATATATATTTAATTTAGATATGTAATGAATTGATATATGAAAAAACCAAATTAATTAGTCGGCACTTAATGTTAGCCAGACTAGTGAAAAATGGTATGTAAAAAGAATTCAAAAATGTTCTTGAGGCATTTTGAAATTTTGGGAGGGTAATATAGATAATTAAAGATAAATAATCCCAAAAAAGCCAGATCATTTTGATGGAACTTTCGATCTGCCAGATCGTCGTAAAGTATCGCGTAAGTGCATGAGAACAGCACTATGTGACGCTGAAGGTGCGAGAGAGAGCGTATATCAGCTGAGTAAAAAAACTCATTGAAAAGTATTGAAAAAAATGAGAATTGAATAATTTTGACTAAATTCTATTCCAAAAAGTTTTCATCAGAACATAAAATTAATACTTTTTAATTACACTCATGCCATAAATTAAAGGAACAGAAAAATTTTAGAAATTTTTTATTGATTTTTGAAAGGCTGTAACTTTGTGAAAAATAATCGTATCGAAAAACAAAAAAAAGCATTTTGTAGCTTAAAATCTCTAGTTTTAACTCATTTTTATCAATTTTTTTTCAGACTTCCAGCCATTGCGCAAACATGAGAAATACCGCGAGAAAAAAATTTTCTAAATTTTTCCTTTTCTTTGAGAGAGTCCACGGGCTGCGAAAAAAATCATTTAGCTAAACCAAGGCATAGGTCGGATAGCAAATTTAATCAGCTTTAATTTCCATCTTTTTGGAGATTCGTACGATAACTTGTCGCTGAGATATCAGCCTTCAAACGGAAAATGATCCTTTTGGGTTTGATCGTCGATATTTCAGGTACTAATGAGCGCACAGTAAATTTGAAGGTGGCGTTGAAAACTTGAATAAATTCCCTACAAAACCCTTTCATCAATTTTTATGAAAAAAATTTTTTTTTATCCTTAACATCCCTATGAAGTGAGTACAAAAAAGTGACTTTTTTTGGCTAAACAGTAAATCAACCGCTACTTTGTAAATATTGTTAAAAAAAAAAATGTTGCCAGGGAATTTTTTAGCTTAATGCACCCCCAATAACCCTGTAAATTTTTAAATTGATCCTTTGAGCCGTTTTTCGGGGTGGATTGATCAAAACTTTCCAAAACAATTAAAGGAACAAGTTTTGTTCCTTTAATTTTGTTATGACTATCGAAATGAAAACAATTATCGTTTTTTTTATTGTTTTTGTCAATTTGGTACTCATTAGCAGTTGAAATTAAGAAAAAAAAAAAATTTTTTTTTTTATTTTTTTTTTATGAATTTTTTTTTTTTTATTTTTTTTTTTTTTGTGTTTTAAAATGTTTCAAACATCTCAGGAAATAATGCTCACTGAATTTTGACATGATTCGGCATAGGCGTACCACAATTTTCCTTATCCCAAATTAATTGCAGTGAATTAAAGTTGATACCCCTAACCGATATTCATGTTCTCAACCTACGAAAATTTATGCGATTAATTATTGATACTCTCAGCGAAGTTTATTTGTACTCTAAAAAAAAAAAAAAAAAAACAGTTTTTTTCAAAACTAATCTTTATTTTTTTAATTTTGATAAATTTAAAAAAAAAAGTTGTTAAAAATTTTTGCAAACTTTATTTTTTTTTTAATTTTTGATCATGCCTAGTCGGCGTTTATCTGAGCCAGAAGTCGCTCGGCTAGTAACTCTCGTTGAAGAGGGTTACATGTATCAGGATGTCGGTGACATGTTAGGCGTTAGCGCATCGGTCGTATCTCGTGCCTATACGCGATATCAAGAGACTGCTGGATACGGGCGACGGCCAGGACAAGGTTGTCGACGTGAAACGACTCCTCGCGATGATCGAGCAATAGTTTATGCGAGAGTCATTGCTCAGGATGTTCCAAACCGTCGACAGCAACAGCAACAACAACGACAGCGACAACAACAACGACAACAACAACGACGACGACGACAACTTCGAAACATTTCACGCCAAACAGTGACCAATCGTCTTCGTGAGTTTGGGTTGCAAGGCAGAAATCCGGTTCGGGTACCAATGCTGACGGTCAGACATCGCCGAGCTCGTCTAGCGTACGCTCGCGAACATTTTGGGTGGAACTGGAGGCAATGGACCAATGTTTTGTTCTCTGATGAGTCTCGGTTTTGCCTGTACGGTGACGACAGAAGGCCCCGAGTTTGGCGTCGCCAAGGTGAACGTTTTTTACAAAACTTTACTCGCCCTGTTGCTGCCTTCAATGGAGGATCGGTGATGGTTTGGGCTGGGATTTCATGGTCGTGGCGAACTCCTCTAGTAATCGTTCGTCAATCCCTCAACGCCAGACGCTACATTGACCAAATTTTGGGGCCAGTTGTCTTGCCTCGACGACAAGCTGTGAGGAGATTCATCTTTATGCAAGATAATGCTCGCCCTCACACAGCCAACGTGACTAGACGATTTTTTGAGAGACATGACAAAACGTTGCTACGACATCCACCAATGAGTCCCGATCTCAATCCTATTAAGCATGTGTGGGATATAATGGGGCGTCGATTGCGCCGGGAATATCCGAATTTGCCGAATTTAGCTGCATTAGAACGTGCATTGCAGCGAATCTGGCAAACGATTCCGCAATTGGCAATTCGTCGTTGGATTAGTATGCAAAATCGGTTGCGTGCAGTTATTAGAAGTAGAGGAGGCAACACACGATATTAGAACACATAGCCACACCCACGCACAAATACACACACACGGACAGACACATACACGGGCATTTCACAGCATTAAAATGTTTTAAACATTTCAAAACACAAAAAAAAAAAATTCAAAAAAAAATTTTAAGAAAATTTGAAAAAAATTCAGAAAAAAAATTTCAAAAAAAAAAATTCAAAAAAAAAAGTTAAAAAAAAAATTAAAAAAAAAAAAAAAAATTCAAAAAAAAATTTTTTTTTTTTCTTAATTTCAACCGCTAATGAGTACCAAATTGACAAAAACAATGAAAAAACGATAATTGTATTCATTTCGATAGTCATAACAAAATTAAAGGAACAAAACTTGTTCCTTTAATTGTTTTGGAAAATTTTGATCAATCCACCCCGAAAAACGGCTCGATGGATCAATTTAAAAATTTACAGGGTTATTGGGGGTACATTAAGCTAAAAAATTCCCTGGCAACATTTTTTTTTTTAACAATATTTACAAAGTAGCGGTTGATTTACTGTTTAGCCAAAAAAAGTCACTTTTTTGTACTCACTTTATAGGGATGTTAAGGATAAAAAAAAATTTTTTTCATAAAAATTGATGAGAGGGTCTTGTAGGGAATTTATTTAAGTTTTCAACGCCACCCTCAAATTTACTGTGCGCACATTAGTTCCTGAAATATCGACGATCAAACCCAAAAGGATCATTTTCCGTTTGAAGGCTGATATCTCAGCGACAAGTTATCGTACGAATCTTCAAAAAAATAGAAATTAAAGCTGATTAAATTTGCTATCCGACCTATGCATTGGTTTAGCTAAACGATTTTTTTCGCAGCCCGTGGACTCTCTCAAAGAAAAGGAAAAATTTAGAAAATTTTTTTCTCGCGGTATTTCTCATGTTTGTGCAATGGCTGGAGGTCTAAAAAAAAATTGATGAAAATAAGTTGAAACTAGAGATTTCAAGCTACAAAATGCTTTTTTTTGTTTTTCGATACGATTATTTTTTACAAAGTTACAGCCTTTCAAAAATCACTAAAAAATTTCTAAAATTTTTCTGTTCCTTCAATTTATGGCATGAGTGTATATTGAATCTAAAAATAATATAAGAATTTCTAAACTTTCAAAGAATTGAAAAAGATTCGAATAAATTGATATTTTTAATCTTTCTGAATCCTCGTCAATAACAAAGAAGTTTCGAATTTTAGGGTTACGAGTAGCAATGAAAACAAATTCGAATAAATTGAAAGTTTTTAATCTTTCTAAATCTTCCTCAATTCCAAAATAGTACCATATTTCGGGTTAAGAGTTGGATTTCAAAAGATTCAATTGAATTGACATTTTCAATCTTTCTCAATATTTCTAAATACCAGAATAGTTCCATATTTTCAATTATGACTGGAATTGAAATAAATTAAAATGAATTCACATTTCCCAATCTTTCTGAATCCTTCTCAATACCAAAATAATTCCGTATTTTGGATCGAGTGTAGGATTGAAAAGAATTGAAAGAAATTGAGAATTTTCTATTTTTCTGAATCTTTCTCACTACTAAAATAGTTCCATATTTCAAGATATGACTTGAATTGAAATAAATTAAAATGAATTCACATTTTCGAATCTTTCTGAATCTCTTTCAATAGCAAAATACTTTTCACTCCACTTTGGAATTGAAAGGTATTGAAATGATGAAAAATTGAATTCATTTCAATACTTCTGAATTCCATTATAAGAATTAGAAAGTATTCAAATGATCGAAATTTCAGTTCCATTTAATATTTTTCAAAATCTCCGTATGGATTGAAAAGAATTGAAATAATTTTCAATACTTTTCTATATTCAATGAGTATTTTAATCGGGGTGGTTATCGGGCAAAAGCTTCGAATAATATGAATAATATCTTGATTTTTTAGGCAGAAAAGGCCCAGTATTCTGTACATTTGATTGATAATTCTTCATATTATTGGCATTCAGCTTTTTTAATTGTTCCAAATAGTGGTTATCAGAGAAGTAATTTTACGATTTCAGTTATTAATGCATCGTTATTGGATTATGAAGAGGAAAATTGGAGGAATATTCAGATTGAGGTGAGAGATTTTGTAAGATTTTTAATTATCCTTCGCGGAATTGCTATAACAGTATTTCTTCTGTATTTTCCTAGTATTTTTTAGGTATAAGTATTATTACGGTATACCAATGGTATAAATGCGGTATGTTTGTAAAATTTAATTACCGTATTAATATCGTAAATATATTGTGTTGATACAAAATTTATATAGGGGCTATACCGTGTTTATACTGTGGTTATACCGTATTCGTACGATGATTATACTCCATTTATATGGTTTTTATGCTGTACTTAAACGGTGGTTATGGCGCATTTATACAGTGATTATGCCGCCTCACTCTTACAAGCTGAAAAATACTTTTCATATCGTTCAGTTTTATTAACAAGCAATTTTCAGATTCGAAAACAGATACAATGTGTCTTACTGCTACTTGCATTCTTCAATGATTTATCTTTTCACTATGTTCTGCTTTTAATTGTTATTACGTTAGGGTTTACGAACAAACTGTATTTTAGATGTTCATATACAGCTTCTCGTGAGTCTTACCCTACTAGCTCAATCTCAGAGACTCGTCTTTATGTTTTATACCCGAACTAGCCTTACAAACTAAACTAATACTAGTACTTAGCCTAATTTGGAGTTCGGTGATGTGTCCTTGATGTCCTTGGACTGGCTGGTTTGGTCCTCCAGGATATCCCTCTTGGACCTTGGCTGGATCAGAATGATGCTTATACTACTCTTAACACTAAAGAGTGGGCAGGATAACACAGACGAATTCACTCAGTACTGGTTATTGTGAATAAAATAATGGTTTATTAAGAAAAACTATTATTTTATGAGCCACTTCACACACACTGATACCAGTTTGTATATTAATCAACTAAGTGTGATTAATATACGATACTGCAACTAAATGCGCAGGAGTCTGATGAAAGAAACAACTAAAACTAAACTAAATATGGAAGTGCGCGCCCTTTTATAGCATTGTCGACGCGCTGTCTCACGTGACAATTACTCACACGAGTATGGGGCGAAGGCGCACGAACCAACTTCGTAACACCACCCTCCTTAACTTTAACCCGGGGTAATGTCAATGACAATTGATAGTAAAGCGGGTTGAACTTAACCCTGTATTCAAATAACGCCGACAGCAGCATACTTATTCATACAGTACAATTTAATACATTCACACTGTGGCTTAATTCTGGGAGTACTGCTTTACAAATATCACTAGCTAGTATCCCAGTAGAAAAAAACAATATAAACTTTTTGTATAAAAAAAACAGTTATAAAATTTATCATAAATATTATAAGTAACATAAGTACTTTAAAAGTTATTTCAGTTTTTCTGGACTCATCAATGTCCTAATCTCTACTTTCAGGTACCTCCTTGATAGTAGACACAAGAATAAAAATAAAAAATAATGATAAGTATTACTGTTAATACTTGAGAACTAAAAATATTAATACTGATAATAACAACATCTAATCAATATTTATGATAATCATTAAATTAAGTACCAATGTAAAGTCGACTACAGCAAATTAAATATTTAACTGACTTCACATTAGTTGTCAAAATCTTGAGTTTGAATTTACGTGACAAAAAATAAAAAATTAAAAATAAAAAATAATAAAGAAACAAAAAACCGGTTTATAATTAAATCACTATTGCTGATATCACATTGGTTCAGGTTGAGCTGTCTTCAGTCTTCTGGTTCACGTAAATTCTTGGACGTCATCATCGGGTAATTACGGGGGCAAGATTAAATAAGCTCCCCGAGCTGATTTGGTAGATTTGATGCGCTGTCTACAGGTCTGACAAGCATCATTGACGAACGGATGCTGAGTTGAGCAGTGACGGCAATAACCTCGCATTGCCTGGTATCCGTCCGTGCGCCAATTCTGGTATGGGCATGTGTTGTTGGTATGCCCGAGTCTTCTGCAGCTAGTGCAGTAGCAGTCATCGCGTAGTTCGTTTGGACACTTATCAAATGAATGCCCGGTCTCTTTGCACTTCAAGCACCCTGGTTCTGGAACTGGTGCTAACCTGGTCTCGATGGTCTGTGTTGCAACTGTTCTCGTTGATTTTGGTGCAACATCGCTTTTCATGGCTTCCACTGCTTTCTGCCATTCGTCTTTGGTTACTATGCGTCGTAGATTAATGTCGAGGGCTTGAATTGCTTGGCCCACACTGACTTGACGCCTAATCGGTATCGATGGTATTGGTAGTTTTGGTATAGTAACTGGTACTTGTACTGGTGGCTCAGGTACTACCAGTACTGAGTTCTTTTCTTGATACACTAGCACATTACTCTGTCTGCGATGAAATCCAGACAGCAGAGTGATATCCGTTGTTACTGGGATATCGAATCCCAAATATCCAGCTGGGGTGGCAAAAGCTGGATTAAGCCAGTAGGAATTTCTATCCCCGATCCTGCCGTGGTACCGCTGGTTCCTCAGTAATTGTTGACTGATCTCGGCGTCTTGTCTGCTTTTGGTTGTGAATAACAACTCTCCCAGGGTCGTCATACTGGAAATAACAAACTATTAGGCTACTGGTGATGTACTAGCATTAGCTTAAATTAAGTACTAGTTACAAATGTTACATATTTTTTTCCTACACGACTCATTGTTCGATTTATTTCTGGTGCCTAACTGATCTACGTGGAATTTTTAAATCACTGATACTAAATGTTCCTATCAGTACATTATTTTTATCGCAAACATTGACTAGACTATTAGAGTAAAAACTGTGTATGTAATACGGACCTTTACGTGGTGGTGCAAGCTTACCTGCGAATCCATCAACCTTTTTACTCAACTGTTTATTTTTAATAAATACCTCCGATCCAATATCAATAGTGATATTAGGTTCTGGTGCAAGCTCGTCCTGCTTGTTTTGAGCTTTGATCATGAATGATTCAACATAATGTCTAAGTTCGTCAATTAACGATAATACCGTGTTGCGATGATTCTGATTGTGCAGTTCAGTGAGAACTTTCCCTCCCCGATGGAGATCTAAATACCTCGGGTCTCGACCAAAATTTAAATACGCCGGGCTGACGGTTAGCGAGCTGTGAACAGATGTATTATAAGCATATACAAGTTCAGGCAGATTCTGGTCCCATTTGGAATGTTTATCTGAAAGAAAAGTTCTAATTAATGATTTTAAGTTTCTGTTTATTCGTTCCACGGGATTGGCTTGAGGATGATAGGCGGGAGTCAATTCGTGGATTATTTGGTGAGTTTGCAGATACTCTGTGACTGTTTTATTCACGAACTCCGTGCCGTTGTCGGTGACAACTACTCTTGGGTAACCCCAACGATTGAATACTGATCGTAGGAAGATTACGATCTTGTTACCTGTTGGTTCTGATATAGGTTGAACCTCCAAGTATCGTGAGTACATGTCGCACAGGACTATCAGATGTGTTTTCTGATATTGTGATTTTGGCAGTGGTCCCACTGTGTCCACTGATACACTTTCCCATAATTCAGTAATTGGGCGGTGTCCTGGTATTACTTGCGGTGGATTAGTATCTGGTTTTTGCAATTTGCAAACTTCACAATTATTTACATAGTTGAGTACATCGTGGTACATATTTGGCCAATAATAATGACTTGCCACGTGGTGGTATGTTTTGGTTATGCCACCATGTCCAGATACAAGCTCGTCATGCGCTTTACATATGATTGACATGCGCGATTCTGGTTTCGCGACGAGTTTCCAGTGTTCTGGCGCATCTTCAAATAATTGGGTTGGATGCCGTGGTCGATAATAATATAGGTCATCATCAAGATATTTCCATTGAGGAAAGCGAGTTGGAGTGGCCTTGACCTCATTTACCTTTCTGGTGTACCACTGGTGTTGTATGTCTATGATTCGACTGAGCTTCTCTGCTTCGGGGTCAACACCCTCATACGCTCGCGAAAGAGCATCAGCCGCTTCGTTATTTATGCCTGGTCGGTGAACTATAGTTATAGTCCACAACGAATACTCTGCTACCCATCTGGCTAATCGTCCTCGTGGATATTTGACATTTTGTAGCCATCTTAAACTTGCATGATCTGTGACAACTGTCACCGGATACTCTTCATAATAGCCCCTCAGTTTCTGGTATGACCAAATGACTGCTAGGCATTCCTTCTCCGTGGTAGTATAATTTCTTTCATGCTTATTTAAAGATCTGCTGATCGCAGTGATGTGGTATTCCCGATCTTGGCCCTTCTGTGTTAATACGGCACCAATCCCGGTATCACAGGCATCTGTATATAATATAAATGGTAAATTATAATCTGGTACTGTTAGAGCTGGTGCATTTAATAATAACTCTTTCATGATTCTGAATGCTTTTTGTTGTTCAGGTCCCCAAATCCAACTGGATTTCTCACTGGTTATAGACGTGAGTGGATTTTGAATTTTAGCCACCATCTTCATGTGTCTACGGTACCAATTTACCATGCCCAAGAACCTTCTCAGTTGTTTCTTATTTACCGGTTCTGAGTAGTCTCTTATTGCGCTCAGTTTGTTTGGATCTGGATGTAACTCATTTCCCTTGACGACAAATCCAAGGTACTTCATCTCTGCAACACAAAAACAACATTTTTCTCGTTTGATTGACAATCCTACCTCTCTGAAGACTTGAAATAATATCCCCAGGGTCTGCAGATGGATTTCAAAAGTTGGTGTCGCGATAACCCAGTCATCCATATATGGATGGATATAATTAATCCAATGTGCTGGTAACTCAAGCTGGCGTAATAACTTTTTCATTGTTTGTATTATCAAATCCATATTCCTCTGGAATGTTCCTGGTGCTGTTGACAATCCAAAGGGCATTCGTACAAACTCGAATGACCCCATTCCTTCTACAGCAAACGCAGTATATTTGCGATGCTCTGGTTTTATCTGAATTTGATAATAGGCGTTTGTACAGTCTATGACACTTCGATATGCACCTTCTCGAATTACTTCCAATGATGTGTCAATTCGTCTCATTGGATAATTAACCATCTTCATGATTTTATTCAGTGGTCTATAATCGATGCACATTCTCCATGTCTTGATGTCGTCAGCGTCTTGCCCTAGTAATAATTTCTTCTTAACCATAACTGGTTGAAAACTCCATTCACTGGTACTAGGTTGGATGGTCTTTTGTTCTAGTAATTGCTCAATGATTTTATGTAGAGCTTCAGTGACTTTCGGCGATCTTCTATATGGCTTGACGCGTATTGGCAAATAGTCAATTAACTCGATTTCATACTCGACCCCTTTTAATGTACCCAACTCTGCTTGGTCCATTAATTTAAATTCAGTGTCTAAAAATCTGATTAATTGTTCTGACTCGTCGGGTTTTAAGTAAACTGAACAGATATGATTACCTGGTGTTACTACGTGGCAAACCTTCTGCTGGTCGTCGTGCTTCCACGTCCATATCATTTTATCTGCACACAGACGTATCCCATGGTCCATCATAAATCTCATTCCAAATATGATATCGTCTGGCATTTTCTCAAATACTTCGAACCACGTATTTATCTCGACTCCGTCTATTTCAAAGTGAACAAATATTTTACGTAGACTCTGAATAGCTGAATTATCTGCTAAAATAAAAGAGTTTTTAATCGAGTCAACTTTAGTCTTAATAATATTATTCCGTATCTTATCTGCGATTTGTCGTGTCATAAAGTTCTTACTTGCACCTAAATCGAACAATGCCTTGCATATTATCTGATTAATTTTTACGCAACATGTAAAATGTTTACTTACAATTATCTGTAATTTATTACATATTTTTGCTCCTTCCGGCACTATGATACTGCAAATTTGTTCTGGTTGTTGACTGATTATTACTGATTTTTGTTCTCTGGTTGATGTCGGCTCGTAGTAATCCGCACCGCAGCACTTTGCTAACCAGTCTCCCATGCTGACACTGCTTGACGGGTCACAATTGTTATAATAATTGTTTGCATTGTTACTTTCACTTAGCTCAGACTCGCTTGAAGTCTGGTGCTCATCTGTTGCCGCGTATTCGTTATCAGGAACGCTGTGTTGGCATGTATCCGTCCCCCACCTCAAAAGTGGTGCGTTGGGGATTACAAGTGCGACGAGTGCATCCCCGTTATTTTGTTGCACTCGCACTGCTAGTTTTTTATGCAGCTGCACGTTTTCACCGTTTCCCCTACTTTCAAGCAGGATACGCAGATGTTCACTCTGTCATTTCTACAGTCTCTAGATCTGTGTCCTCCCTTCTCTCCGCAGTTCAGGCAAATGTAGGTACCTCCTACTGTTCTTGCCGATGATCCTGATGTATTTGATCCTGATCTTCCGTTGCGATCTCTTGACTGTGATCTC